>CAVNZS010000005.1:0-203000 GCA_963693475.1 Ectropis crepuscularia
AGCTGGAGTGCGCGGCGTCGGCGCCCGATGCGGTGCTGCGCTGGGCGCGAGCGGGCTCGGTGCTGGGCGCGGCGGGCGCGGCGGGCGCGGCGGGCGCGGCGGGCGCGGCGGGCGCGGCGGGCGCGGCGGGCGCGGCGGGCGCGGCGGGCGCGGGCCGCGCGCGGCTGGCGCTGCCGGCGCTGGCGCGGCAGCACGCCGGCCTCTACCAGTGCCTCGGCGAGCTCGGGGACGACTCCGCGCAGGCCTCCGCCGAGATACAGCTGGCAGGTACTTCGCTCCCCGCCCCCCGCTCCTCGCCCCCGCTCCCCGCTCCCTGCGTCATGCGGCGCACTCTCTCCATGCCTCACCTGTTTATCCTCCCAAAAATCCTTCACCGATCTAAACATATTTTGGTATTGGATATGAATCGGCCACGGTGATGACTTCGTATCTTGCAGATAGACAACAATTTACTGAAATAACCAAATTGGATATAAACACTATGTTTGAGACTAAATATAGGTCGAATTGCAGATCTGTTACATATGGAGTACCTCAAGGCAGCATATTAGGGCCCTTACTATTAATTTTCTACATAAATAATCTTATTCAGGCTATAAATCACCCAATGGTTATGCCGATGATGGTACAGCGATTTTCACAGACAATAAAAATTGTCAACATGATAATTATTTTAAATTCTCTTTGACATCTACTATTCAATGGTTACATAGCAACAACTTCGTAATAAATTTGAATAAAACCCAAATTATAACATTCAAAAATTATAATTCCAGATTTGACATTTTAAACATCAATTACATTGGTAATAAAATAATTTTAACAAAAAAAAGAACCGACTTCAAACAGTAAACTAAAAGTAAAAAATAAATCTCTTTACCACAAAGTAGAACGTATTTTGATTAATTTGAACAGACATGATTAAATAAGTATTTAACAATTCTGAAGTTGGTGCCAAGAAAAAACTTGACTAGTAGAATAATTTTCACTATGATAAAGTGTTCAAATCCACGATGGTCGGTGTACTCAGACTTATAAAATGGTCCTCAGTACCCATGTGGGTGCAAAGTCCTCATCAATATTTTTAAGAGTACATGAATCAAGCACAAACACTAGGTAGCTACTGTAAACTGTTAAACAGTTCACTTAACTGTCCTTTGTCTTCATCGTCAGACCCCTAATAACAGTCACATCCCACCTAGGTACGTGTAAAGTGCTCATCGATACAGCTTTATCAAGCGTATACACAAGGTAACTGCTGTAGATTGTTGAGGAGTAGCATCGACTGTCTTTCGGCTGCTTCATCAGATCGACTCCAGACCTTCATTCAATTGTAGTGCTTTCAAATACTTAATTGAAACATTTTCAAACGCACTAGTCCACCCCTGCAGTTTTTAAAGGTCTAACGATTAATTAATTAGTTATAACGCGATTGAGCAACAAACATCCAAACATAGACATTTATAATGATGATGAAAGATAGTCCCAAGACATCTAGATGTAAAGTGCTCATTAATACAAATTAATCAAGCCCAAACACAAGATGACTGCTGTAAATCTTTGAGGAGTTCCCTCGACAGTATTTTGACTCCATCATCAGATTGCTTCCAAATCTTCGTAGTGCCAAACCAAAATCAATTGCTTGTAAATACTTAATGGAAAAATTAACAATCGCGCTTGTCGCCTCTACAATTTTTACAAGCTCTCTTCAATTTCTACAGGATCCCATCATCAGATCCTGGTTTCCTTATCATGGTACTACCCTTGGAATGTCTCCTATCCAACAAAAAAATAATCATCAAAATCGGTTCATAAACAACGAAGTTATTTCCTTAAATGGAACGCCTCAGAGCGCGGTAACGCCGCATGACGTCATGTTTTTTCGTGCGTGCAGCCGGCTTCATCGAATTATAAGACGTTGCCACGTCAAAAAAAAAAAAATACGGTCGAATTGAGAAACCTACTTTTTTTTAAAGCGTCGTTTAGTAAAAGCGTATTTGTAATCGATGTTGATATTTATAACAAAATAACTCCACATCGTAGATATATTTACTTAATGTTGATGGAAAGTGAAGTTTAAAATTTTACGAAGGTACGACGACAATGGTTGATTTCCATGTCAACTGTCCAATTCGAGATCTGCGTGACTTTTCAATCCCACAGAACTATTCTGTGTTCAATCCACAGAAGGATTGTGATAGTACTCATTTTGCAAGTTGCTACAGCATTGTACTGACGGCATAGGTGTTGTAGCGGTCACATTATCATGTCGAATTTTGTTACGCTGACTGTCTCACTATATTAGTTTATTTACTATTACTAAGAATTCTCATTTGATTTGATGAAGGAACTGTCCCCCGTTCTCAGGATTCTTTGCCGTGGTTGTGGTTGATAGTATGACGTGTTCAGTTATCTATAGTGGCCAAAACTGACTCCTGAGGTCCTGAATCCTGAGCGTCCCACGCATGTCCTCTATGAATAAAACACTGGAATACGGTAGACTGCGTTTATTGCTGACGGACAAGTGTACAGTAAAGTGGTGAGGAAACGACTGGTGCGGCGTGTAGATACTAGATTGGTACAAAACAAAACTGCCGATGCGTGGGACCACACACTGCCACAATTCTTATTATTTAATCACTCGCTGCGCTCAGGATTCTAGTTTAAAATCATTCGCTTCCTTGGTCATCAAAATTGAGCACGCGATTAGCAAGCAACTTTGCACTCATACAAAACACTAGCTTTTGCCCACGGCTTTGCTCGCATTTTGTAAGTCGATGGCGTAAGGTCTAAGCGTTTACGAGTATTGGATATTTTCATACTCTATATATAAAAACGTTTATACAAACTTTTATTCCATATTTCACCCCCTAGGGATAGAATGTTGATATATTATTCTTTAGTAGTTTTCCATATCATAGTAAGAATACGCGTGCAGACTTTTATGCTAGTATTTGTAAGCTTTTATGCTAGCACTAAGGGTAGGGCCTGTGTATTTATATATAAATGAATCCCCTATTTAACCTTCTTAGTTTTGGGGTTCTCTTAGGGTTGCATTTTGTAAAAACCTGTCTTAGCGAGCGCCTGCATGCTAAAAGGCATCCTTATGCAAAATTTGAGACTCCTAGCATTAGTAGTTTCTGAGATGTCGTGATGAGTGACCTTTCGCTTTTATATATATGTATAGACTAGCTGTAACCCGCGACTTCGTCCGCGCGAAATAAAAACTCAAGGTAACTCAAGCAATAACTAATTTTACACCCAGACACATTTACTAAAAACAGCTTATAATGAAACAAATTTATCAAAATCGGTTCAGTTGTTTAGGTGTGAAAGCGTAAGAGATATTCGTCCCCCATTTCAACTTCAATTTCATCCCCATACAGGGCGAAATCACAAAATTGCTAGAACAAACATTTATTGGCTTCGTGTCAAGTACCTATATAAAGAGTTACATAGTTTTATCTTCAACGAATGGAAGCTTCCATGTATACTTTCATCCCCCATTTTAATCCCAATTTCATCCCTATACAGTTCGAAATCACAAAATTTCTAAAAAAAAATTCGTTTGCTTTTTGTGAAGTGTCTATATTCAGAGTTTCATGGTTTTATCTTCAACGGTTGGGATCTTCCATGTTGACATTCATCCCCCATTTCAACCCCAATTTCACCCCCATACAATTCGAAATTACAAAATTGCTAGAACAAACATTCGTTTGCTTCGTGTCAAGTGTCTTTTACAGAGTTTCATGGTTTAATCTTCAACGGTTGGGAACTTCCATTTTAACATTCATCCCCCATTTCAACCCCAATTTCACCCCCGTACAGTTCAAAATTACAAAGTTGATGGTATAAACATTTACTCATGACTTTAAAATGACTCATTTTCATACAACCGTTCATCCCTTGTTTCACCCTTTTAGGGGTTGAATTTCGAAAAACCCCGCCTTAGCAAGCGCCTACATGCTAAAAGGGACCTCCATGCAAAATTTCAGATTCCTATCATTTGTAGTTTCTGAGATTCCTTGATGAGTGACCTTTCGCTTTTATATATATAGATTATAGATGTGGGAGCCTGCGAGGGAAATCTACGCATAATCCAATATTTTGTTTATAACTTTCATGTTATAGTGTCTTATTCTCCTTTACCATAAAGCTTTGAACCATTAATTCAATTTATTTGAAGTACCTGGGTGACCGAGCTTTGCACGGTTTAAATACTAAACATACTTAGATACCTACAGATAAAAGACTCCAAGAAATAGATTTTCTTAAAAAAAAACGAATTGAAAAAAAAGAGAACCCGTCTGGATTCGAACCCGGAACTACTAATTCGTGACCGCTATGAGCGCCCGACTTCCCGTCTGAGCTAATTATGCTGTCGCGCCACGCGGCGAAATTTACCTTCACATTCTAATGTCTAATGTGACAGTTTTTCATTGTCTAAAAACGCGCATAATATGCGTTTTTTTAATAAGACCTAGTTAGATCGATTTATCGTCCCTGAAATCCCCTGCATACATAATTTCATGAAAATCCGTCGAGCCGTTTCCGAGATTCAGATTCTATATATATATACATATTTATATAGGTACAAGAATTGCTCGTTTAAAGGTATAAGATATCTGTTCCGTATAATCGGGCAACATTATATCGGCCATCGAAAATATAGCGGATCTATGTTGACAGCCGGCTGTCAAGTGACGTTGTCTCGTTTCGCCGGTACGTTCGAGCCACTCCTTGTTTTTTTCTAACCTGGTTTGCTTTTCTGGATAAAAGTGTTATAGTGCTACGGGAATAGACTATTGGCGTGAACTGTGTTAATTACTAGGATTAGTGCTGGAATATTATTTGTGAAGTGGCTACTGGATTGGCCCTTTTCTACAACGCCGGACCGTTGCTTCTGCTGGAACGGGAATTCGGGAGGTCGCCTCGATATCGCCTGGTTTGGTTCTTCCCACATTCCCATTTGATCCCTACCTACATTCCTGTCGTATCAAACTGGGCTTTGGACGACGCCGGGAACCCTACGTAAGTGATTTCTTTTCGGTACCTTGTTTGCAATTAGGGGGTAAATATTAAAATCGGTATAAAAGCAAAATGATAATGTTCTAGACTTGCTATGGGCCCCAAGTCGGTATTTCTGGCATAAATACTATACATTTTTTGGTAGACAGAGCGCGGTTAGCCGTAAATACCCCTTTTTCTGTTTTTAGTTTTCTGGGAAAATATATCGGGTAGGCCAGATATTTGGGGGTTCCCAGTTTATAATTTCTCCCCAAACTGTCGGGAAATTGGTATTAAGTGGTATCCGGCTTAATAGGTTGCGGATATAATTGTTGTGACATTGTCCGAATTTTAGGTTGGTTTAAATTTAAATTTAAAAATGGCTTCGGATTTGGCCAACCAGCTCCGATGGTTTGAATCCTTGCAAGGATTGGTCGGCAGGAAAGACCGGGAGGAGGCGCTATTAAACAGGGCAGAACACCTCGACAGGCGCCTGGAGATCGCTGAGAGGAGCACAGGATTGCTGCGGGATGCAAGGCCGCCTCCACCTGAGGAGCAGATGGAGAGGATCGACGCGGACATGCGGCGCATCCTGGATTTGTACGACGAGGTCTCCGAAGGGGTTCGCCAGCTGGAGAGGTCTCGTCAGGGAAGGGCGAACTCGGGACCCGTCATCAGGAATGCGGGTTCGGGTGTAGTGGGACGCCTTCCCACCCTGGACTTGCCCAGGTTCACAGGTAACCTGCGAGAGTGGAGCGGCTTCCGGAGTATGTTCGCCTCTCTCGTAGATTCACGCACGGACTTGACGAGGGCGGAGAAGCTGGCCTATCTCCGCACGTCACTGGAGGGTGAGGCACTCTCCCTGATCCAGCACCTGGAGCTGGACGACGACAACTTCGGCACGGCGATGGAGTTGCTGGATACGAGGTTCCAAAACCCTCGGCTCCTCGCCGACGCTCACGTGTCCCAAATACTGGGGCTGCCGAAGGTGACTGAGAGGTCTCAGTTGAGGCCATTAATCCTCACGCCCGTGAAGGTGGCGTACAACGCCTTGCGCAGCTTGGGACTGCCAGTAGAACACTGGTCGTTTCTGCTGGTCCACATTCTGCTGGGCAAGGTGCCGCTGGAGTTGCGCGCCCGGTTTGAGCGGGAAAGGGGCCTTCACGGCGACCCGAAGGTTTTCCCCACGTTTGAGGAGCTGCTTCGGGTCCTGGAGTGGGAGGCGAGGATGGTCGAGTCGGCGCCGCAGGAGGCGCAGCCCGCCGCTTCAGCTCGTGGCCCTGCCGGAACAGGACCGCGACCTACCAATCCCCGCACTCAGGGTGGGGTAAAGCGGACGGCGACGGTGACGAGTGCGTCGGAGCAGGAGTGCCCGAACTGTGGCCAGCTTCACGCGCTGGTGCAGTGTCCGGCCCTGCTTGCGAGGACGACTTCCGACCGACGAGGCATCGTTCGGAGGTTGCGTCGGTGCTACGGGTGCCTGGGGGGTCATTTGTTCAATGACTGCCCCACGGCACGGCCGTGTCCTGGGTGTGGGGGACCACACCATCAGCTCTTGTGCGTCAGGAGCGATGGTGCTGGTCGACAGCCCTCAGGGAGGGGGCCCTCCACGGGCGGGGGCGCTCCCACGCAGAGCCACGCATTGTACAACAATGAAGTGGCTACAGCGTGGAGCACACCCCCTCCACCCCAACTCCTGGCAGCACCGGGCAGCCCAACAAGGGGCGTCCTACACGTGGCTCGGTCACCGACCTCACAGCCCGCGCGGACGCGGGCGAACTGGAGAGGTGGAGGGGTGATACCGGAGTCACCACGGGGGCCACCTCCCCAGCGTTATCCTTCTCCGCCGCTGGATCCGCGATTAATGCAATGGAGGGCGTACACGCCTCCCCTCCATGAGCATCCGAGGCTGGACTACCACCCGCCCTACTTTCAGTATGGCAGGGCAGCTGGATATGCCCCCCCTCCGATGGCCCTTATGACTCGGCAGCCATATTGGGCTGGGCCCTGTAGTCCGACGGGTTCGGACGGGCCTCGGAGGGATTGACTAGCCTCCGTTCCCTTGGCACAGGATCAACCGGTGGTCCTGCTGCCCACCCTCTGGTTAAGGGTTTGGGGTCCAAGAGGCGACTACGTCCGGATACGAGCGCTCTTGGACACAGGGTCCCAGGGGTGTATTTTGACAACCCGGGTTGCTCATCGCCTGGGCCTGGCTAGGTTTCCGTCACCGACTCCGTTGCGAGGAGTCGGGAACACAGAGGTGCGGTTGGCTGGACAGACCCGCCTCTCCTTCTCGTCCGTACATTCCTATTCGGAAAGGATTGCGGTCAGGGCCACCGTCATGGATTCGGTTGTCGGTTGGCTTCCTCAGGCGGACATAGATCCGGATCTTTTGTCCTGTACTAAGGGTCTCAGGTTGGCGGATCCCCGCTTTGGGATGGCGGGTCCGGTAGATCTTTTGTTGGGTTCTGATGTACTGGGTTACATCATGAACGGGAAGCCTAGACTGTTGGACCAGTCTTCGCTGATGGCGCTGCCCACCATCTACGGGAACGCCATTTTGGGAATGGTGGATGAGTGGCAGCAGTCGAATCAGGCTTCTTTTACGGGAACGGCCCTCGCTCAGATCATGCAGAGGTTCTGGGAGATCGAAGAGCCGCCTACCGTGTCTCGGCTGGATCCCGAGCACGTGGAGTGTGAGAACTTTTATCAGGCTCACACTCGGAGAATGGTTTCTGGGCGATTGGAGACTAGGCTGCCTTTCCGGGATAACCCCCCACGTCTGGGCCAGTCTCGATCATTGGCCGAGAAAAGGCTCAGGTCCATGGAGCGACGCATGGCTCGAGATCCTGTACTTCGGGAAAAGTACATCGAGTTCATGAGGGAGTATGAGGCACTGGGCCACATGTCTCCGGCTCGCGACGACTGGTCGACCATGGACCACTACTTTTTGCCTCATCACGCTGTTTTGAAAGCGTCGACAGGCAAACTCAGGACGGTGTTCGATGGATCCGCTCCGACTTCGACAGGAGTGTCACTGAACCAGTGCCTCCACGCTGAACCGAAGTTACATCGGGATATTGTAGACATCATCCTGAATTTCCGTAGGCATCAGGTGGTGTTGGGAGCGGACATCCGTATGATGTTCCGACAAACGGTCATACACCCCGAGGACAGGAGGTTCCAGTTGATCCTCTGGCGGGAAAGTCCTCAGGACCCTATGATGGTGTATGAGTTGAACACCAACACCTATGGGTTGAGATCAAGCCCCTTCATTGCGATCCGCTCACTGCTGGAGTTGGCGGAGCAAGAACGGGCTCGGTATCCACGTGCAGCCGCAGTTCTGGAACGCGACCTGTACGTGGACGACGTTTGCACTGGTGCGCAGACGGTGGAGGAAGCTCTGTTGCTCCGGGATGAGCTTACAGAGCTTCTCGCATCTGGAGGCTATGAGCTTCGGAAATGGCTCTCTAACGACCCCAACGTCCTGGCTGGTATCCCGGACGATCACCAGCAGGATCCGGGGCTCTTCGAGGAAGGTGACGATCCGCACGGGATTGCGGTTCTGGGCATGCAGTATCAACCGGTTCCTGACATCTTCACCTTTCGGGTGGCACTAGAAGCCACACGCGCGTGGACAAAACGGACGGTTTTGTCCACCATCGCCAGGATGTTTGATCCAAACGGTTGGATCAGTCCGGTTCTGTTCGCAGCCAAGTGTCTGTTACAGCGACTTTGGACTCTGAAGGTCTCATGGGACGACCCCCTGGTTGGAGACTCGCTTAACATTTGGCTTCGTTTAATATCTGACCTCGAAACGGTCAATCGAGTGGCGTTGCCCCGTCGCATTCTGCCACCAGGCTGTAGCCGAATCAGCCTGCACGGGTTCTGTGATGCGTCCGAGCTGGGCTATGCCGCATCTGTGTACTTGCGTACAGTTGACGCTGGAGGCCACGTCAATGTCACGCTCTTATTGGGGAAGAGCAAGGTAGCTCCTATCAGGACACGACTCACTATTCCGAAACTGGAATTGAGCGGAGCCACATTACTTGCTCGGCTGCTTAAGCACGTATATCAGGAACTGTCCACCTCGATAGACATCCGGAAGGTCTATGCGTGGTCAGACAGTCAGGTCGTACTTGCCTGGTTACGAGCAGCCCCTCACACCTTGGAGACTTTTGTGGGAAATCGGGTTTCCCAAATCCAAAACATTGGACTGGACATGGTTTGGAGACATGTCCCGGGTGAGTTGAACCCCGCTGACTGTGCTTCGCGCGGCTGTTCCGCGCCGGAGCTAGTTGATCACCCCTTATGGTGGGGTCCGGACTGGCTGCGGGAGCCAGAAGCTTCCTGGCCAGCTCTCGGCGCGGACTCGGAGCGAGCGGAGCTGCCCGGAGTCCGCGTGCATGCGATTGTGGCGGAAGTGCCCCCAGACCCTGACTGGTTGACGGGTCGTTACAGCAAGCTGGATAAGTTGTTGGGGGTAACTAGCTGGATTAAACGCTTCATCCACAACTGTCGTCACCCTCGTCAGAGGAGGAGTGACCAGATCGCCACTGTGGAGGAGCGTCGGAGTTCCTTGCTGCACCTCATTCGGCTGGTGCAGGGTGAGAGGTTTCCGACGGAACTTGAGGCGCTGCGCTGCGGACGCGCTCGCTTGAAGGGTGCGGTCGCCAAGTTGAACCCTTTCACAGATCAGGATGGTCTTCTGCGCGTAGGAGGTCGGCTCCGGAAAGCCAACCTGCCGTACGGCAGCAGGCACCCCCTGTTGCTACCGAAAGGAGGCCCTCTGGTGGACCTGCTGATCTCCGATCGGCATCTCGGTAACGCGCACGCTGGATGTGGCGCGCTTCTCGCTGTGTTGCAGCGTGAATTCTGGATCTTGTCGGCTCGCAGGGTGGTCCGAAAGGTGCTGTTTAGATGTGTCCCTTGTTATAGGCTCAAGGCGTCTACCATGCAGCCCATGATGGGAAATCTTCCTCCGGATAGGATTTCTCCCTCGAGGCCGTTCGACGGGGTCGGAACGGACTTCGCTGGGCCCTTCTCGGTCAAGTCATCGACGTTGCGTAACGCCAAGGTCGTTAAAGCCTACCTGTGCGTCTTTGTGTATTTGGCCACCAAAGCAGTCCACCTGGAGCTGGTCTCTGCGCTGTCTACGGAGGCCTTTGTCGCGGCGCTGGATCGTTTTGTAGCGCGAAGAGGAGTACCCTCTTTAATACGTTCGGACAATGGCACAAATTATCGAGGGGCGGCGAATTATTTACGCGAAGTTAATAATTTTTTAAATTCTGGTAATAATAGTTTAAGTCTGGCTCTCGCCCAGCGGGGAATCAGCTGGCAATTTAGTGTGCCGGCCTGTCCTCACTGGGGAGGAATTTTTGAGGCTGCTGTGAAGTCTGCTAAAACCCATCTCCGCCGTGTCATCGGGGAGACCGTGTTAACTTGGGAAGAGTTAGTCACGGTACTATGCCGCGTGGAGGCAGTGCTTAATTCCCGTCCTCTCTGTCCAATCTCGCCTGACCCTAACGATCTAGAAGTCTTGACGCCGGGTCACTTCTTGATCGGTCAGCCTTTAACCGCGTTGCCGGAGTATCCCTGGAAGGATGAGCGCCCCGGACGCCTGTCCCGTTTTCAGTTATTGCAGCAAATAAGTCAAGACTTCTGGAGGCGCTGGTCGGCCGAGTACTTGCATCTGTTGCAACAACGGGTAAAATGGACAGATAGGACGGAGGCCCCTCGGGAAGGGGACTTAGTATTATTAAAAGAGGCAAATTTGGCCCCCCTACTCTGGGGTAGGGGACGTATTTTAAAATTGATATCTGGTACTGATGGCACACACCGCGTGGCGGAGATTCTGGTTTCTGGTTCCAGACATCAGCGCGCGGTGTCCTCTCTGGCACGCTTGCCTCTTTATTAGATAAACGCATTTGTCAAGGTTAAAATTTAATTTTATTTTATTACTAAGTTTTTTTTTGGTTTGATTTCCACTTTCGGGTCAAAGTTGGGAATTTCGTTTTATTTGGGGTCCGGATACTGCTAAATACTGGTTTCTAAAATTGAGCTGGAGTTCAATTGGTCGGGGGTTTTGTTCCGTATAATCGGGCAACATTATATCGGCCATCGAAATATAGCGGATCTATGTTTTGACAGCCGGCTGTCAAGTGACGTTGTCTCGTTTCGCCGGTACGTTCGAGCGACTCCTTGTTTTTTGATAATCTGGTGTTTTTCGGGATAAAAGCTTATTATTGTGCGGGAATACGGTAATAATTACTACTGGAGTAGTGCTGGACTATTTGTGTGAAAGTGGCCCCCTGGATTGGCCCTTTTCTACAACGCCGGACCGTTGCTACTGCTGGAACGGGAATTCTGGAAGCTCCCTGGTTTGGTGTCTAATTAATCCCTTCCTTCCTTCTTCCTGTCAGACCAAACTGGACTTTGAGCGACGCAGGGAAGCATACGTAAGTAATTTTAAGTAACTTGTCAAAATTGTGGGGGTAAATATTAAAATCGGTATAATAGCTACGTAAATAATTGTTCTAGACTTGCTATGGGCCCCAAGTCGGTATTTCTGGCATAAATACTATACAGATGTACTGGGTTACATCATGAACGGCAAGCCTAGACTGCTGGATAAGTCTTCGCTGATGGCGCTGCCCACCATCTACGGGAACGCCATTTTGGGAATGGTGGATGAGTGGCAGCAGTCGAATCAGGCTTCTTTTACGGGAACGGCCCTCGCTCAGATCATGCAGAGGTTCTGGGAGATCGAAGAGCCGCCTACCGTGTCTCGGCTGGATCCCGAGCACGTGGAGTGTGAGAACTTTTATCAGGCTCACACTCGGAGAATGGTTTCTGGGCGATTGGAGACTAGGCTGCCTTTCCGGGATAACCCCCCGCGTCTGGGCCAGTCTCGATCATTGGCCGAGAAAAGGCTCAGGTCCATGGAGCGACGCATGGCTCGAGATCCTGTACTTCGGGAAAAGTACATCGAGTTCATGAGGGAGTATGAGGCACTGGGCCACATGTCTCCGGCTCGCGACGACTGGTCGACCATGGACCACTACTTTTTGCCTCATCACGCTGTTTTGAAAGCGTCGACAGGCAAACTCAGGACGGTGTTCGATGGATCCGCTCCGACTTCGACAGGAGTGTCACTGAACCAGTGCCTCCACGCTGGACCGAAGTTACATCGGGATATTGTAGACATCATCCTGAATTTCCGTAGGCATCAGGTGGTGTTGGGAGCGGACATCCGTATGATGTTCCGACAAACGGTCATACACCCCGAGGACAGGAGGTTCCAGTTGATCCTCTGGCGGGAAAGTCCTCAGGACCCTATGATGGTGTATGAGTTGAACACCAACACCTATGGGTTGAGATCAAGCCCCTTCATTGCGATCCGCTCACTGCTGGAGTTGGCGGAGCAAGAACGGGCTCGGTACCCACGTGCAGCTGCAGTTCTGGAACGCGACCTGTACGTGGACGACGTTTGCACTGGTGCGCAGACGGTGGAGGAAGCTCTGTTGCTCCGGGATGAGCTTACAGAGCTTCTCGCATCTGGAGGCTATGAGCTTCGGAAATGGCTCTCTAACGACCCCAACGTCCTGGCTGGTATCCCGGACGATCACCAGCAGGATCCGAGGCTCTTCGAGGAAGGTGACGATCCGCACGGGATTGCGGTTCTGGGCATGCAGTATCAACCGGTTCCTGACATCTTCACCTTTCGGGTGGCACTGGAAGCCACACGCGCGTGGACAAAACGGACGGTTTTGTCCACCATCGCCAGGATGTTTGATCCAAACGGTTGGATCAGTCCGGTTCTGTTCGCAGCCAAGTGTCTGTTACAGCGACTTTGGACTCTGAAGGTCTCATGGGACGACCCCCTGGTTGGAGACTCGCTTAACATTTGGCTTCGTTTAATATCTGACCTCGAAACGGTCAATCGAGTCAACGTCCGAGCTGGGCTATGCCGCATCTGTGTACTTGCGTACAGTTGACGCTGGAGGCCACGTCAATGTCACGCTCTTATTGGGGAAGAGCAAGGTAGCTCCTATCAGGACACGACTCACTATTCCGAAACTGGAATTGAGCGGAGCCACATTACTTGCTCGGCTGCTTAAGCACGTATATCAGGAACTGTCCACCTCGATAGACATCCGGAAGGTCTATGCGTGGTCAGACAGTCAGGTCGTACTTGCCTGGTTACGAGCAGCCCCTCACACCTTGGAGACTTTTGTGGGAAATCGGGTTTCCCAAATCCAAAACATTGGACTGGACATGGTTTGGAGACATGTCCCGGGTGAGTTGAACCCCGCTGACTGTGCTTCGCGCGGCTGTTCCGCGCCGGAACTAGTTGATCACCCCTTATGGTGGGGTCCGGACTGGCTGCGGGAGCCAGAAGCTTCCTGGCCAGCTCTCGGCGCGGACTCGGAGCGAGCGGAGCTGCCCGGAGTCCGCGTGCATGCGATTGTGGCGGAAGTGCCCCCAGACCCTGACTGGTTGACGGGTCGTTACAACAAGCTGGATAAGTTGTTGGGGGTAACTAGCTGGATTAAACGCTTCATCCACAACTGTCGTCACCCTCGTCAGAGGAGGAGTGACCAGATCGCCACTGTGGAGGAGCGTCGGAGTTCCTTGCTGCACCTCATTCGGCTGGTGCAGGGTGAGAGGTTTCCGACGGAACTTGAGGCGCTGCGCTGCGGACGCGCTCGCTTGAAGGGTGCGGTCGCCAAGTTGAACCCTTTCACAGATCAGGATGGTCTTCTGCGCGTAGGAGGTCGGCTCCGGAAAGCCAACCTGCCGTACGGCAGCAGGCACCCCCTGTTGCTACCGAAAGGAGGCCCTCTGGTGGACCTGCTGATCTCCGATCGGCATCTCGGTAACGCGCACGCTGGATGTGGCGCGCTTCTCGCTGTGTTGCAGCGTGAATTCTGGATCTTGTCGGCTCGCAGGGCGGTCCGAAAGGTGCTGTTTAGATGTGTCCCTTGTTATAGGCTCAAGGCGTCTACCATGCAGCCCATGATGGGAGATCTTCCTCCGGATAGGATTTCTCCCTCTAGGCCGTTCGACGGGGTCGGAACGGACTTCGCTGGGCCCTTCTCGGTCAAGTCATCGACGTTGCGTAACACCAAGGTCGTTAAAGCCTACCTGTGCGTCTTTGTGTGTTTGGCCACCAAAGCAGTCCACCTGGAGCTGGTCTCTGCGCTGTCTACGGAGGCCTTTGTCGCGGCGCTGGATCGCTTTGTAGCGCGAAGAGGAGTACCCTCTTTAATACGTTCGGACAATGGCACAAATTATCGAGGGGCGGCGAATTATTTACGCGAAGTTAATAATTTTTTAAATTCTGGTAATAATAGTTTAAGTCTGGCTCTCGCCCAGCGGGGAATCAGCTGGCAATTTAGTGTGCCAGCCTGTCCTCACTGGGGAGGAATTTTTGAGGCTGCTGTGAAGTCTGCTAAAACCCATCTCCGCCGTGTCATCGGGGAGACCGTGTTAACTTGGGAAGAGTTAGTCACGGTACTATGCCGCGTGGAGGCAGTGCTTAATTCCCGTCCTCTCTGTCCAATCTCGCCTGACCCTAACGATCTAGAAGTCTTGACGCCGGGTCACTTCTTGATCGGTCAGCCTTTAACCGCGTTGCCGGAGTATCCCTGGAAGGATGAGCGCCCCGGACGCCTGTCCCGTTTTCAGTTATTGCAGCAAATAAGTCAAGACTTCTGGAGGCGCTGGTCGGCCGAGTACTTGCATCTGTTGCAACAACGGGTAAAATGGACAGATAGGACGGAGGCCCCTCGGGAAGGGGACTTAGTATTATTAAAAGAGGCAAATTTGGCCCCCCTACTCTGGCGTAGGGGACGTATTTTAAAATTGATATCTGGTACTGATGGCACACCCCACGTGGCGGAGATTCTGGTTTCTGGTTCCAGACTTCAGCGCGCGGTGTCCTCTCTGGCACGCTTGCCTCTTTATTAGATATACGTATTTTTCATGGTTAAAAATTTATTTAATTTTATTGCTATTTTTGGTAAAGTTTTTTTTTCTTTTTTTGGTTTGATTTCCACTTTCGGGTCAAAGTTGGGAATTTCGTTTTATTTGGGGTCCGGATACTACTAAATACTGGTTTCTAAAATTGAGCTGGAGTTAAATTGGTCGGGGGTTTTGTTCCGTATAATCGGGCAACATTATATCGGCCATCGAAAATATAGCGGATCTATGTTGACAGCCGGCTGTCAAGTGACGTTGTCTCGTTTCGCCGGTACGTTCGAGCCACTCCTTGTTTTTTTTCTAACCTGGTTTGCTTTTCTGGATAAAAGTGTTATAGTGCTACGGGAATAGACTATTGGCGTGAACTGTGTTAATTACTAGGATTAGTGCTGGAATATTATTTGTGAAGTGGCTACTGGATTGGCCCTTTTCTACAACGCCGGACCGTTGCTTCTGCTGGAACGGGAATTCGGGAGGTCGCCTCGATATCGCCTGGTTTGGTTCTTCCCACATTCCCATTTGATCCCTACCTACATTCCTGTCGTATCAAACTGGGCTTTGGACGACGCCGGGAACCCTACGTAAGTGATTTCTTTTCGGTACCTTGTTTGCAATTAGGGGGTAAATATTAAAATCGGTATAAAAGCAAAATAATAATGTTCTAGACTTGCTATGGGCCCCAAGTCGGTATTTCTGGCATAAATACTATACAATATCGAAGGCTTATGTCTGGAGCCTAGTCGTGGTGACTACATTATTGTTTCGTATTGCGGACAGAGCAGCGATAAGTTGTGATTTGCAGTAATTACAGGGCACAGAGTACTCGTTGTACGTGAGAGTTGGATTAGCAGTACATGTTAGTGTGTTAAACACGATGAAATAATGTATCGATCCTTCGAACACGCTGCTCGTAAATTTTACTGTAATCTTGTTAAGTCTGGTGACACTCAATATAAAACTGTGAAGACTTTAATCATTTTCATTTATGCAACCACTAACCCATAGATGCACAGGATTCTAATCGTGATCCTATACGCCCTATATGCCACGATTAGGCCATCCTGATGTCGATGGGAAACAAATGAAAGCAATGTTTCCCCGACATAGAGAACAAATATTACATTTAACAATTTCCCAGTTAATTTGGATAATTCAATACATTCAGTAGTACTGCAGTTGGTGCGCGCATTGTGTCGGCAGAGTCCGCGCCGGAGCTGGTGTACACCTTCATCGAGCAGGCGCTGCGCGGCGGAGACGTGTCGCTGCGGTGCGCGGCGGCCGGCGCGCCCGCCGCGCGGCTCGCCTGGCTGCGGGACGGCGCGCCGCTGCCCGCGCCCCTGCCGCCCCGGTGCGTGCCCCCCACCCCGCCCCGCCCCGCCTCACCCCCCGTGCCCGGCTGACCGCGCGCTCCGCCGGCAGGTACGCGGCCGGCTCGGCGCCGGGCGCCGGCGGGCTGACGGTGGCCACGCTCAACATCTCGGCGGTGACGGCGGCGGACGGCGGCCGCTACACGTGCCGCGCCGCCAACCCGCTCGGCACCGCCGAGCACTCCGCGCGCCTCAACGTCTACGGTGAGCGGCGCCCGCTCCCCCCCCGCCCCGCCCCGCGCCGCGCCCCCGCTCACACCGCCGTGTTGCAGGTCCGCCGGCGGTGCGCGCGCTGGGCCCGCTGCGCGTCGTGGCCGGCGAGAACGTGACGCTGTACTGCCCCTACACCGGATATCCGATCAGGTCCATAGAGGTGCATCCGCCGGAACGACCGTGTGACCGCCCCGACCCCGGCCGCGCCCCGGCCGGCGGGGCGGCGCGGGGCGTGCGGGCGCCGGTGACGGGAGTGTGTCCGCAGCTCGGTGACGTGGGCGCGCGGCGCGGGCGCGGCGCTGAGCGGCGGCGGACGCGCGGCGGCGCGCGGCGCGGAGCTGCGCCTGGCGCCGGCGCTGTCCTCGGACGCCGGGCCCTACTCGTGCGCGGCGGCGGCGCCGGCCGGCCCGCCCGCGCGCCAGGACTTCGAGCTCCAAGTCCGCAGTGAGTACCCCCCGCGCCGCCCGCCCCCGCCCCGCCCCCGCTCACGCCCCGCCTGCCCGCAGACCCGCCGAGGATCTCCCCGTTCATGTTCTCCCCGGAGCTGACGGAGGGCAGCTCTGCGCAGGCGCTGTGCGGCGTGTCGTCGGGCGACAAGCCGCTCTACTTCTCGTGGCTGAAGGACGGCGCGCCGCTGCCGCCGCACCTGCAGGTGAGCGCCGCGCCCCGCCCCGCCCCGCCCCGCCCCGCCCCGCCCCGCTGCCCCCGCTGACTCGCCCCTCTGCTGCAGATTGAGGAGAAGAGCCTGAGCGAGTTCTCCCTGCTGGTGTTCCCGGCGCTGTCGGCGGCGCACGCGGGCGTGTACTCGTGCCGCGTCTCCAACCACGCCGCCGCCGCCTCCTACACCGCCGCGCTCGCCGTCAACGGTACACCACACAACATACTCCTTCGACAAGCATTAGTAATGATATTGATTGGGTAAACACATAACTCACGTATAATGAGGTCTATACAGACTTCAACCTATCCTGATTTAATATCCCATCCAAGTACTGTTCCATTCCCAATTTAAATTTGCCGCCATCGAGATCGATGAATGCATCGATCGAAGATCTAAACGCGCGTGCAGCACTAGTGCCGCGATGCGTTGAGAAAATGAAACCAGTGTGTGTCAAGATTTTCGGTTGGAACGTGGAGCTGCAAGATCTCCCAAAATTCAAATTGTTCTTCTACCAGTGAAATCTTACATTCGATTCCCTGTGGGATTCAAGGACTGTTTAGCTCATAATAATATAATCTTGTTATTTGGTGAAAGTGCGCACGTACAGAGATACCGGCCGGTCAACTCTCAAGCAGTTCCGTCATTGGTGTGCACCTGTCTACGTCCTCCCTGTACTCCAGGTAAGTCGTAATTTTCCCACCCTACCAGGATTTCTAAAAAGCTAGCAACAGATATATGCAGCGGCCCATCTAGGGAATCTCATACAAGGTCGGTCAATCCGACTCGAGTTTCGGCCGCGTCCGGCGGCCTTTTTCAAGGAGAGTGTACGCGCACGATGGCTTCCCGTTTGGTACTGCGGGCCGCCGCGCGGCGCGCACGCACGGTAATCGGGTGTTGCGGGCATAAGTTACGTAGGAGAAACACGGAGAAATGTGTCCACAAGACTCGCCGAGCACATACGTGCAATTAAAAATGTAGATGTTAACGGCTCTGCGGTGGCGGAACATGCTCTCAGGTCGGACGCCCAACATTTTATTCGTTTCGATAAGGCGGAGGTCCTAGCACTGGAGAATTTCTTTGTACCCCGTAAGGTCAGGGAGGCCATCGAAATTGGTAAGCGTCCTTTGATAGAGATGGAGCATGGCATGTCCCGCCCGCTTGGAAGCCGTGCCTACATAGTACTCGGCATTGTGTTCGTAAAACGAGTGAAGACACAGTGAGCTCAGTGTGCTGCAACGTTCCCGACTCGCTCACCAGCGACGAAGAGTTCGAGTGTATTCCTGCGCAACCCTCTCGCACCCCCTCACCCGCACCCCCGCAACAGCCGATGATCTTGCGTGCGCGCCGCGCGGCGGCTCGCAGTGCCAAACGGGAAGCCATCGTTCGCGTACACTCTCCTTGAAAAAGGCCGCCAGACGCGGCCGAAACTCGAGTTGGATTGACTGACCTCATTACACGTGAGTTACCCGTTTACCCAATCAATATGTGTAACAACCACGTTAACAAAGTAACCACGTAAACAAAGCTTGCTTTGCACTAAGACGAGATTCCTGAATGGTGTCTGCGAAAATGTATGGTGCGTGATACTTTGCCACAGCGCATTACAGTTACAGTTCGGCGCCGAGCAGTATGCCCGCGCTACCGAGTAGGATCGTGTATCGTGTAGGATCGTGTGCCCAAAAACGTACTGTACGAGTCATCGTTGGCGTGTCGTAATTTACATCCGTCAGACAATATTTCTAAGAGCTTAGCATACTCCCGTTACCTGCAATCTTATTCTACCAAATGGCAGTGTATGTCGGAAACAACGTATACTCGTACAACACGTGAGAAGAGAGACATTCTAGCAACAACCACGACATTGTTTTGCTACATATAAGATGATATAATCGTATAGTCAATTAATTTATTTATATTAATTTGGCATGAACCGTGGGTGGTCCGTGTGTCTCTGCCCTGGTGGGGTCCCCCACGAGTGACGCGTGTGCCCACAGCGCCGCCGGCGTGGCTGCGCTCGCCGAGCCCGGCGCGCGCGGCGGCCGGCGCGCCGCTGCAGCTGCCGTGCGCCGCCGCCGGCCGGCCCGCGCCCGCCGTCTCGTGGCAGCGACTCGTCGGTAACGTTCCTCACACCCTTGACACGAATTCACCTATTCAAATTTGTACTTCCAGACATAGTCACGTCTAACCACTTCCAGCTCGTTAAGTTCATTTTACTTTCTAATAGCTTTGATCTGGTTTTATACCTCCAACTGCCCCATTATTCATTATACTCTCGAAGTTTTCGAGGTAGGGATGTGATAAAAGGGTACAAGATTATAACGATAACAAAGTCGGGGATAAGGTTGGTGTTGCGGCGACGCAAACTTTAATGAATATCATCGCTGTGTCCAAATCCAAATTATTGAGTTCTTAAACGGTATCGATGAAACGTCACAAATTACTGAGTTATCGCCAAAAACGAGTAAAATTTGTTGTGTAGTGTAGTTTTAGACTGGCGTTGGTATACTTTAAAATACACAAGCGTAACTCAATATTTTTAGTGTATGCTCGAGTTTGTAGATGGCGCTGTATCGGTTTAGAACACGCAGACGTTTTGTTTCCCTAGTTACTGTGGCTACGTTAAGTTTGTAGCATAAATTGAATAGCGCAAAGCAAATTAATGTGACCAAGCAACAAGATTTGAGCGTCCACCAGCGTATGTACTGATGTGCGTACGACAGCGGGCATACGTGTGACACGCAGTCGACTCAATTATTTAAAGATTATTTAAAAAAAATTGTGTGACTTGACATAAAGAAACCAAAATGATCCTTAGTTTATTGTTAAAATTATTTAATACTAGATAGAGTTGGTCACCTTAAAAACGTACATGTGTTTTGCTCACTCGTTTGAAGCGTCGATTAGTATCAGTTTATCATCGTTAATAAAAATATGATGAAATGAATCCAACCGTACACTAGGTCAAAGTTTGTTCGGGGAACAATGATTTTTCAATATGATCGTTTGTGTCTGTTTGTCGCGTCGCCCTCACCGAGTGTTCCCGGTGTCGCAGGCGCCGGCGCGGACGGCGAGCGCTGGGAGGCGGTGGGCGCGGGCGCGGCGTGGGCGGGCACGCTGCGGGACGCAGCCGGCACGCTGCGTGCCGCCGCGGCCGCGCGCGCGCACGCCGGCCACTACCGCTGCGTGGCCGATAACGGGGTCGGGCCGCCGCTCGTCGCGCGCGTCGAGCTCTCCGTGCACGGTGCGTGCCGCGCAAATAAATATAAATGTAGTAAAAAGTAAAGTTACCTACATCTTTCCCGGATCAGCGCAATACTTACTGGAAGTACAACGGTGATGACGAGCCAAATATCGAGTTGATGCAAAGATAATGTGCAATAACATGTTTTCGGTATTAAAGTAAAAAATTTGAAAGTGATATTTGAATCCTCTGCTGTTGAGGTTCAAGTTGCAGGCACTATTTTCTATTTCCCGTAGTTTATTGCCGATCCATATTACGTTCCAAAAATCGAAGATCACACATCATCTACTTTCCTGTGCAACTCTGTAGACTCTTTATTATCAAGTATAGTACAATATGTAATGCTACGATCCAAGTCCTAAACGAACTCATTGTATTATTAATCAAATCCTAGTTAGAAAGTATTCTTGTTTACGTCAGGTGACAAGAGTTTGTCTTGACTAATGAGCAAATTTACGATCACTTTAAAAGCACATACGAAGTGCCTAAACGCGGGAGCTCGTACGTAGTACCAAACATCCAAAGACCTAATGATCCTCTGACAGGCTTTCAAAGCACTCCACCTAGTGAAGAGGAAGTAAACTATCAAATTAAGAAGAAAACTACTAAATCAGCTCCAGGCCCTGATGGCATTCCCTACATAGTGTATAAAAAGTGTCCATCAGTTCGTAAACATATCTTAAATATATTCAGTAAGATCTGGTCAGGAAAGCAAATCCCAAAATCATTTGGAAGAGCAATTTTTGTCCTGATTCCTAAAATGCAAGAAGTAACTCATCCAAAAGACACAAGACCGATAGCCCTAACCAATACAATTTCTAAAATTTTTTTCAGTATATTGCAAACAAAAATGACCACATTTATGGCTAGCAATAGGTATTTCAGGCCCAACCACCAGAAAGGCTTCTTGCCTGGTATTTCTGGATGCCTGGAACACAATACATTACTAGCGGAAAGTTTGAAAGATGCCAGAACACATGAGAGGCAAATAACAGTCTGCTGGATAGACCTAGAGAACGCATTTGTTTCCGTGCAGCATGAACTTATGTTATTTGCCCTAAAATGGTATAACTTTCCTGCTGTAATTATTGACATAATTAATTCATATTATAATCACTTAAAATTCGTTATAGCAGTAAACAAGGAATACTCAAAACCACTTAAATATAATGTGGGACTATTCCAAGGGTGCTGCTTATCACCAATAGTATTTAATATAGTTATAAATATTCTAGTAGATAAATTAATATCCCGTGAGAAGAAACGGGGCTACCGGTTTAAAATCAACAATAAGTACACTGAGTCAATTTTAGCCTTTGCGGACGACCTTGCAATACTTACACGAAATCCCAAACAGTGTCAAGAATTGTTGAATGATGTTGATGAGTTCTGTACATGGACGGAGGGAATGAGGACAAAACCAAGTAAATGTCATTGTTTATGTCTGGGTAGACGAGATACCAAATATACTTCGTACGATCCGGGACTCTCCATAAGTGGCCAAAGAGTTGCCACAATAGCAGAGGCAGTGCCTTTCAAATTTCTTGGTAGAAAGATAGACTACAAAGGACGTACACCATCTTTAGAGGTAGTTGTTGGAAACTTCATGAACGACCTCAATAAGGTAGACCAACAGCCTATCAGCAATATCAAAAAAGCATGGATATATGACAACTATCTCACATCACGTCTCACTTGGCCTTTCCTAGTATATGACATCGGTAAAACCCTCCTGGCAAAACTAGATGCTAATGTCATAAAGATATTGAAGTCATGGTTTGGATTGGCACATCCGGCTGATCCCTCTACTCACTTTAGGGATCACAATAGTTTTGGGCTGAAACTAAAAAAACCATCCGAACTCTACAAACACCTAAGAGTTACAAAAACGCATGTTTTGGGAAAGTCGAAAGACGAATTAATTGCATCTCTCCCAAAAGACAAAAGTGCTTCGGACCTTGAATCTAGACTTCAATTCCACAAACAATTTATGGCAGGTGCGCAAGTAAATACAGCTGGGTTGGGTGCGAGTAAGAAAAGGGAAGACCGAGACATGGTAAAAACCTTTCTACAACAAGACGAAAATGATAGTTACAAAGTGCACGCTATGAATTTAGAAATGCAAAGTGAGTGGTTAACCATAGGTGAGTTTTGTATCCCATTAGCTCTGAAGTGGCGCACCTTGCTATATGACTGGTCTCCTGCCTTATTAAAATTTTATCTGAACGCTTTCCAAATGACCCTCCCTGACCAGAGTAACTTGGTAAGGTGGGGAAAAGCCTCTGAAAAATGTTGCTATACTTGTGGTGAGGCGATATGTACAGCAAGGCACATATTGGTGGGATGCAAGGTGCTCCTTAATAGGGGTCATTACTCACAGCGCCATGACAGAGTACTTGAAATCATACGTGAAGCCGTAAGCCTTTCGGTAGCTAGAGCCCAAAAGGGATTGACGATAAACAAAAGACAAATTAACTTTGTAAAAGAGGGCTCAACTTCAAACTCCAAGAACAAGCCTTACTCAATCCTGGGTTCAGCTCCTGATTGGACTATTTTAATGGACACGTATGAAAAGCACTACAAAATCCCAGAGGATGTGGGTGTTTCGTCATCCAGACCGGACATTTTCCTTTTTTCTAGGGCTACGAAACGCATAGTCCTGGTAGAACTTACCGTACCGTGGAAACTAATATACCTAAAGACCACGCGATGAAACAAAATAAGTATTACGACCTTCAAAATGAATTAACAAAAAATGGCTATGTAGTTAATTTATACGCTGTAGAAGTAGGAGCGAGAGGTATACCAGCAAAATCTCTCTATAACCTGCTTAAAGACCTTGGATTGTCCAGAAGTGCAGTAAGTTCTATACTAGAACGAGTATCTAAAGCTGCACTAGTAGGATCATATCGGATTTGGCTGGGCCGGGAGAGAAATACGAGTAGTGAAGGTGAGTGTTGACGTACGTCAATATAAGGGGCCCCTTTTAAACCTACAGCCCGAGTCACAAGTCTTGGGGTCTATTCGATGTTTCTCTCTCTGCCACACGATGGACCCGGCACCCGCACGGTGAATCCATGGAATGCTAAGAAGTACGTCTCTCTAATATGTTTATATTTGTTATATTTGGTGTTTTTATTCATTTCTAAAGTAGTTAATTGCTTTTTATGCCGAAAGTGACTAAAAGTGCTGGCCATGGCTGGTTCTTGAAAATCAATAATTGTTGGGAAGAAGAACGAGACAATAACGGGTCAAAAGTGCAGTTTTTCAAAAGCAGAGCTATTTGACAGCTAATATGTAGGGATACTATAGCAATCAAATCTCCACCTATTATCGGCATATTTTTAAGCTGAAACTTTATTTTTGCGGTTTGATTCTTTTATCGCCAATATCAATATAATATAATAATACGCGCTGGAAAAAAATGTGAGTGCTTAAGACCGAATGTGAGAAACTAGTTTTTTCATAACAAACAAATCAAAATAGGAAACACAGTGACACAGCAGTGAAGATCAGCTGATTGTATCTTTCTCGCTCGGGTACACTCGGCGGTCCCACGTTCACCTGATCGACCCTTTGACCTAACAGCGTTAGCTTCATTTACCACCTAAGGGAAAATCTGTGGGCAGTGCACTAAAAGAAATCTTACTTAATGATTTTTTCTACGTTAGCTTGGATGCTCTTTGATCATTTACTCTGTATTAATTACTATATATTTATTATAAGCGTTTCAGAACGGACTATCACGTGGTAATGGACAACGCATTATGCCACTGCACTCAGATAAATAAAACGGTTACAATGGGCAATGTTAAAGCAGAACACTAAAAGTAGCTTCAGAAAAATGAAATAGATTTCGGCGGCGGAATAAAGAAGCACAAAGAAGACCTACAGTACCAAGTAGAATAACTGTTAAAGGAACATGGACATGAAGTTTTGCGGTTACCGCCGTGATCCATCGTGGTCTGGAGGGATTTTAACCCTATTGAAACGAGAAGATGATCCTATGGAAGCCATTGACCCATTAAAAGAGCATTCATGCGCCAAATTTTCAAATAGTGATTTTTATGGTCTCAATAAAATATTTACAAGCTTAAATTAAATTATTGTTAGTTCGTGGTTGGTGTAGGTTGAAAATGATAGATTTTTTATAATGTAATAAACTATAATACATTTCTCCTGGGTAGCGATTCTAAATCCATTCGGTTCTCATCTCTCTCGGATCTCTGGAAACGGAATCTCATCTCTCGGTCTTTGTCTAATCTGTTTGCATGACAGAGACAGGGATTTTCATTCCGATTCCGAACCATTCAGAATCGGAATGAAAATCTCTGTCTCTCGAAATCCATTGCCGTACCTGTTTTATGAAGTTGTAAGTTTTCAATGAACGGGAAGGGAACCTATTAGCTTGACCTGGTACCATTAAGTACGCCACCAGTCGCGCTCGGAGTTATATTGCGAGCACTATAGGTGCATGTTTGCGCCGAGACCGTGACACAAGACCGCGACAGGCGCTTGACATTGGCTTTGTATGGGCACCAGTTCGCGCCGCCACCGTGTCTCGGTGTCTTGTCGCAGTCTCGTGTGGCGGTGTCTGCGCGAACTTGCACCTGAACAGTAGTCCGCTCCGCAGAGCCGGCGCACTTCCCCGCGGACGAGGGCGCGAGCGGCGCGGAGCTGACCGTGGCGCGCGGCGCGGTCGCGGAGCTGCGCTGCGCCGCGCGCGGGGACCCGCCGCTCGCCGTCACGTGGTCGCGCGCCGGCGCGCCCCTAGACCTGCTGTCGGACAAGTGAGCCGAGCGAGCTATGCTACGATTCTTTAACTACAACTCTAAATGTTTATATTTGGTTAATCGTCAAAACATTTCTTTGAAATAGCGTTATGTTAGGTACCTATACCCTACTACCGACTTAATATTTTCATGCATTAGCAATATTTTAATAGGCTGTGTTGACAACATAAGCTATCTCGGCACCTCACTTTGTTTTTAATTTTGTTCAGTGTTCGATTGGCCAAATAAACACGGTGTTCTATTTCACACCGCAAAAAGTTATCACGGTATATCCGTAACGCTTCACTAGGATTTATAGCGCACTCAAAACACACAGATCATTAACTGACCTTGACTGCAATCGACACAACTAAAAAGAAAGCGAGTGATTCGTTTTAATTAATTTGGGGGTAAGACGTTTTCGGCAAGTGACACGGTGGAGGCAGTGCCTAGTACTTGTCAAGGGATTGATGTGTTAATAAATAGTAAGTAGAATTCAATGACAATTAATAAAATCATTAATCTGACACAAAGATCTCTGAATGACAATGATATCAAAATAGCTCCAAATAAGAACAAGGCAACATGGCAAATAATTAATGATACAAAGAATATTCTACTAAGGGAAGCTATAAAACTGAAAGTCAATGGTGATTATATAAAAGACCCCTTGGCGTAGCCAGTACTTTCGATAGGTTTTTTGCAAACCATGTACCGGAACGAACTGTAAAGCCAAAAACATTTACTATATCGAGATGTACTAAATCTCTGTTTAAGACGCCAACGGTGCAGCAAGCTATTCATAGAATCATAATGAATCTTAAAAATACAAAAAGCTCTGGATGTGACGGTATAACTACACAAGTAATTAAGCACGTTTCAGGTACCATTTACCTCGTACTTAGCTACATAGTCAATGCGAGTACAAGATGTTTTTCCGGGACGACTTAAAAAAACAATAATTAAAACTGTTTTAAAAAAAAGTGACGAACTTGATTTGAATTGTTACAGGCCGATAGCTTTAGTCACTATTTATCTACTCTTTATCACTATCTATTTGGAAGCCAAGAAACGTGGCAGAGTTTACCTGCTTCAAAATGCTATTGCCGATATCAACGCTAAGAGGTCTGTATGCGCGCCCTGCCAAGTTAAAGTGTATAAAATGAGTTTTACTAAGGTTCAATAGTAACAACCCATTTACCCTAAACCACTTATTTAAATTGCTCGCCACTTTAGCCAGCTTGCTTTCGAGCTCATCTGCGGATGGAGCCATGACGATGGCAGCAACGTCGTCAGCGTATATGAGTATATGTGCATCTTGAATGTTATCTGGCAGGTCATTTAGGAGGAGGGAAAACATTATGTTTGAAATCGAAGAACCCTGCGCTACGCCGATCACTGTCTTTCGTGGGTCAGATTTTTCTCTCCCTCTGTCCCCTACCACGATCTGGCTACGGTCCGTCATGAAATCAGTTAAAAGCCGCAGCGCGGGCCCCTCAATTCCATAGTGCTTTAGTTTAACCGCTAAAACTCCATGGTCCGCCACGTCGAAGCCCTTTGATAGGTCGCAGAAAATCACTGTGACCTGATTTCCTTCTTCACGGGCATTGAGGATCCGCCGAACCATCTCCATTGCCACAGACGTTGTAGATCTGCCTTTTCGGTAGGCGTACTGCCTGTCACTCAGTGTCTCGTTGTCATCTAAGTATTCCGTGAGTCTATTACTCAAGCCGTATTCAAATATCTTCGCAACACCCGGAATGATCGATACCGGTCGGTAACTAAATTATGAGTGACAGCATTTTTTGTATGGCTCCTCTTTTATATAATAAGCTGCCAAATGCCATAAAAGAACTTAACATAACAATGTTCAAAAGTAAACTAAAAAAAATGCTTATACACAAATGCTATTATACTGTAACTGAATTTTTAAATGATAAGGAAATTAATTGGAATACTAATATTTTAGACATTGTTTAACATGAAATTTTTACAATCTTTAAACCTTATTCCATTAATATCTCAATAGATATTATTATTCCATTATGAAATTTGACATTCAACTGACATAAGACCAAATAATGATATATTGTATCATGATGAATTAGTTTGTACTGTATTACATTTTGACATTCTTTGAGTATTTACATGAATATTATAATTAACGACATTTTAGATTTTTTGATTATATACATTTATTGCACTTTATACATTCTTTGACATTCCTCACATGGATGAACTGCAAGATCTACTAATGCAAGACCTTAGACCCTGGATGGACATATTGATCAAACTCAAAAACACAAGACAATATCCTGATGAAACACAAGACGTTGGCGAAATTGTGCTCACCAAACATTTATCTCACACAAATATATATCACAACCAAATAGAAGCCAGAAATGAATCGAAGATGAAGAATCAGATGACATAAAAAAAACCCGAAATTAATAGAAGATGAGGAAGAAGAAGACTTTAATCAGCTGACTATTATTTAAAAAAAAAATATTTTTTTTGTTTTCATTTAAAAATTAAGACTAACAAATTGTCTTGCCAGACATATTGCATGCCTCTCGCAGAGGCCAGTTTGTATGGGGCAACTTTTAAAATGTTTTGTATTATCTTATCTTACCTACAAACAGCAATAAAGATTTTTGTAATTGTATTTGTAACTATTGATATCCTCTTGTGTTCCTTTCCCTTTGTATATAGGCGTCACCTTAACGTTCTTCAGTGCAGATGGATACCTCCCTTCTTTAGCGCATTTGTTGTACAAAGTTGCTAAGATAGGCGATATAACCTGCGCTACGCTATGAAGTAAAGATATAGAAACATCGTACGCGTCTCTAGACGTTTTTTGCGCTACCCCGCGAGTCAGTATATTATATATCTCCATCGATGTAAAAGGTCGCATCCTGAGTGAGCGGTCGGCCGGCGCCCGCACCGCAGCCAGCAGCCGCGCGGCGCCGGCGATGTCGGTGGCGGGAGCGCCGGTGCTAGCGGCAGCCTCGATAAAATGAGAGCACACAAAATTAACCACATCCTTCTTGGATGTAAATCTGGACCCGTCAGGTCGCGTCAGTAGTTCAGTATAGTCAGTGTGCGCCCTCACCCGGCCCGTCTCCGCACTGACGACCTCCCACATCGACTTGATAGTATTGTCAGAATTACTAATTAAATATATTGTAATAGTTACACTTTTCTACTTTTATCATGTCTTCATATTTATTTTGTATGTCATGTAATTTCAAAATTAATTCATTATTATTTGGATTTCTTATAGATAAATTATACATGTCAAGTAACAAATAATTTAAATTTATAATTTCGTCCGTTGCCCAGACAACTTTTTTTATTATTAATTATCTTTTGCCTAATTGGACAACAAGCATTATTTTTGTCGTGCAAAATGTTAAGTATAGCATAGGCTAACGACTCTGATGATGCCGAGTTTTTCCGCAGAACCATTTCCCAGTCTACGATATCCAAAGCTAATATAAAATTGCTCTTGTTCGCGCGGCTATAGCACCTGGTGGGGCGCGCGCGCGCCGGCGGCGCCGGGCCCCGGCGCCGGGGACGGTCGCCCGGACGGCGTAGTGGTCCGACAGCAGAGTGACGACAGGTCGCGCTCGCGCCTCATTCGCGATCTCGCTACTCACGTACACGTGATCGAGATTCGAGCTTGATGATTTATGCACCCTTGTAGGAAAGTTAACGATGTTGTCCATGTTGTGTGATGACAAGATATCGTTCAATTTTTTTAGATCTGATGTAAGCAAACGATTTGCATCAAAGTCTATATTCACATCACCGAGTACAACAAATTGTCTATCATCAGATACCAACCTATCCAACAAGCGTTCCATAACAGGAAAAAATAACAATGGACTGGTTACATTTGACCTGTATATACAAACAACGGTCAGATTCTTATCTAGGATTTCTACTGCTGCGATCTCACAAACTTGTTCTACTGACAATTTCGTGTAACATTCAAATTTTTTATATCTAAGCATATTATTAACGTATATACACGAACCGCCGTTACTAATTGTTGGTCTACAGTAGTATGACGCAAGTATAAAGTTATTAATGCTTACAGACTTAATCTCATGAGTTTTAAGGTGGTGTTCAGTAAAGCACAACACGTCGCATTTCATTTTATTTAATAGCTGAACTTCGACCTTTCTGGTTTTATTCTTTAGAGACCTAATGTTTTGATGGCAAATATTTATAACACCTATTTGTCGATAGCAGGTAGCAATCTGACTGTTGAGCGTCCTATGGCGTTGTGGCGCTATTGGTACATTTTTCTTAGATAGTGACGAAGTAGGGTTAGTTGCATTCGTTTTTACTTCACCGTAGCTGGCAGGTGTAAGCGAGCGCGAAAAAACCAATTAGCAAAGCGAATTCCATTAGGCCATACAGTCGGCTCGGTGACTCGGGCGTAAACACTCTCTGGCATGCCTATTATAAAGGATGCGTGATATCCCGATTTAATATCTCGTTTTTCAACAAAGTATTCAGCTCTTACAATATTATTTAAGAATGTTTTTACAAGATCTGTCATAGTGTCCGCCTTAAATTGCCAGGCCTGTATATACCGTGTCCTTTCTACTGCTTGTAAGTTGTTGTCGTTTTTTCCAACACCAATGATAACAGTGTTTGTTGACTTCCTTCCGCCACGACCCTTTCGCCCAGCTGTTTGCCATTGACCACCGGAATTACTGTCTTGGCCCTGGAAAGTGACCGCTGGATCAGAAGTTGTTGTCTGTGTTAGTGACAAAGTGCTGATTGTGTCAACATTTGGAGTAATTTGTTTATCATCGGAGGTACCCTCAGAGTCTTCAAAATATTGTTCGTAGTTTTCTTTTTCTGGCTACCAGTAGTTGGAATAACAGTTGAACCCCATTTTTTCAGCCACGCTTGCCGAATTGGTGGTTTTGTATATATTCCAGGTGACATCATACTGTTTTGCAACTTTTGTTTACCTTCATCAGCTGACTTAGGGTCAATTGTAGTCTGCCCAGTCATAGTTTTGATCAACGAATTTTGATCTAAAATTAACTTTTTCAGTGAAATCACTTCATTCTGTAAGTCGCGCACAGTGTTTAGTAACTCACGAACAGCACTTTCACAACTTTGAGTCGACATAACTATTTATTTCGAATTAAATATCGCGAAGCGTGTAATGAAATATACGTTGACGTGATGTTCGATTGCATTATATGCGCGCTTTACATGGATCTTACTAAAGCGTTTTATTTTGTCGATCACAATATATTATTAGACAAACTAGAGGCGTACGGTATTAGAGGCAATATGCACGACCTTATGAGATCTTATTTATCAAACCGTCAACAGAGCACACAAATATGCAAAATTTGCTCCGATTCAAAAAGTGAGATCACATATACGTCGAAATACGAAAAAGTGAAATATGGTGTACCACAGGGCAGCGTGTTAGGCCCACTACTTTTCTAAATTTACATCAATGATTTGCCAAAGGTAACGAAACACCCGACTGTATTATTTGCGGATGATAGTACGGTATTATTCATTGGGACGAATATTTCATGCTTTGGTATAATTGTTTTTTATTCATGTAAACAATAATATTGTGAAATTGGTAGTCCTTGAATAGGCAGTTTAGAGTGCTAAATTAAGAAATTAATTGTAAAGTTTTTCTATGAAATCGTCATATAAAACCTAGAATTTGCATACCGTACGGTTGATTATGGAGTTCTCAATGTAAACATATAAGATCTTATTATAATTACCCATTTTCGCAAATAAAGATATTTATTATAATTTTATGATTATGATAATGATAAAGAATTTGCAGCTCTTTAATGGTGCAAGTCGACAGTATCTAGTAACGCGATTTTTTGAGCTTTTAATTTGGCCATTGGTATTTGGTATTTGGTGTAAGCCAGCTTAGATTAGAAGACAGGTAGCTGATCTTAGTTTTATGCACAATATCCTGTGCAGTCGGATAGATTGTCCGACACTCATGTCTCAGATGGGTCTCATAGCTCCGCTCAGTTCTGCCCCGCGGAGACACAGTCTTCAGCTGTACACCCGCGGCATGTGCGCGCACTATACAAAGCTTTAATGTTAGTTGTTATTCGACACTATCAAAACGCAATTTGTGGGCGGTTCTTTGATACAACCAAAGACAAATACGAACAGACTAAGAATTTGTATTAAAAAAAACGCAGGCGTATAATTGATGTGTACGATCCCTAGGCTGGTTCAATGAAAATACTAAGATATTGATTAAATGTAATTTATTGCTAACAATATTGATGGGATGCAAAGTGCTGATTTTGAGTGCTAATGAGTACGCGACGCGGTGGTCAATTACGAACTAATGAATAATTGCTTGATTTGTGTAGAGGTGCAAATATGATGACTTAACAATTAAAATGAGGTGAATGAGGTGAGTGTACGATGCATAGCTCGTACATGCTCCCACGGGCAAAGAAGAGGAATGATTATTACATTATGATGATTATTATTATGATACAGTATTAGGAAGTACTAGAAATTTGTCTTTCGAGAGTGAGGGGAAACGCTACGACTGATCTTTCGCGGAAATATGCACTGCACTACATCGTCCTTGATTTCAATTCTTTCACTGTCAATGTTTGTGTTAGGCGAAGAGAGCGTAGACGTCGTTGTCGGTTGCTGATGGCGCACTCCAACAGGTGCAAGTGTCGTCCTCTGGGGTAGTGTTCTCGCTGGTGGCGTCGTGGAAGTATCTGTTCGCTGTTTCCGAAATCTCCTCCAAACCATTATAGCACCTACTATGCTGACCGCACCCAGGATCAGGTAGATAAGGATGTAATGATGTACGTCATGGTAATTTATCTCGCTGATGTTGGGACTCTTTTCTTTCATTTGTTGAATGTCGTGTGCAATAGAGTCTAGGGCTTGACGACTGTCGTCGGTAGTTTGGTTTATGGATTCCCACGGGATCGATATGTTTATAATGTCATTAATAGGATCCAAATTTGGGCGATAAATCATCGGCTTTATTTTTAAAATACTCTGATCGTTGCTGTGAGCGTATATGGTGAACTTATCATCTTTCAAGAAACAACCATAACCTATGCTAATAATTCCAGTGACGTTTAATTGTTCAATGGACATTTGATTCTCGCATACAATTCGTAGTTGGCATTTATCGCAGCAAAAGAATAGGTATTTATTCAAACTGTTTAGTTCATTCCATTCATTGTCACATGTTAGTGTGCTGAATCGACATTGTCCTGTGGTTGGGTCGATTTCACATAAGCTGTCTTCCGATTTCATATGAAATGATGGTTTTCTCAAATAGCAAAAGTATGTTTCTGTATTATGCTGACACGAACGGACGTCATTTTTTGAAAGCTTTATATATGTATCCTTTGCTAAGTTGATAGCAATCAGTTCTGATACAGGAACTATTTTTATCATGTGAAGCTGGCTGCTTTTGATAGGTACGGGAATTATGTTGTAAATTTCATAGCTATCTCGACTTGTGAGTGGAACGGAAAGTTCAAAAATTAAGTACTCTTGTAGCATTCTTGTCTTTATATGTAGAAATTGATATATATTGCTGAAATCGTTGTGCGTGTTTTTGATAGGCAAAGATAGATCTTGGGATACTTGACTTGAGATAGTACTTAATTCATTTCTGAGTTGTTTTGGGGAAACCAAGTGGAAGTTAAATTTTCCATGATAGATATCTGTTACGGTGTTCAACAGGATTTCTTGAATATTTTTTAGATAATTCAACATGTTGCTTGCTGTTATCGTGCTTAAAGTAAATTCTCCGATTTGTGCTAGTTGATTCACTTCTTTGTTTTGTGAATTAATTGCCTTTTCAATGTCTAAGGAATGACGATTTATTAATTTCCTCATTTTATCGATCTCTTGTTCTGATCTTTTAAGCAGGTTGTACTCGGCTTCTACTACCGAAGTCTGATTTCGCCATAAGTTAGCTAGATGCTGTTCATTTTTATTTAACAAGGTGATGTCATTTTTATACTGTTCGGCGAAACGCGAGTCTAATACTCCGAACAGAGAGTTGGCTACGTAACCGACACCATCGATAAGGCCTCGCCTATGTCTCGAGAGGCGCGTGTCCGAGTGCTGATTAAGCAACAGCTGGTTATAGTAATTTAATTCGGAGAAACTGTGACGTAGCTGCATGACACTGGATTCGCAATGTGTTTTTGCTTTAATTTGAGAGCACATGGTATCTAGACATTTTAAGTATTCCTCAAATGTTTTAACACCTTCCCAGTATGGATCCATGTTGTAGTATATAACAATCTTCCAGTTATCTCGTATTAATTGCATGTTGCTTATTTTATCGAAGTAAAGACCTTGTTTAGTTTTAAGTGAACTTATGTTGTATGCTGACTGTACTACATTTACTATGCTCATTAAGTATAAAAATGATATTGCGAAGGTGATGAAATTACCGAGTCGTTTTCTGACTGTCTTTTGTTGCTGTGGTTGCGGTACTTTATCGTTAACTACATTGCAATGATTGTATGTGGTTGATTCGGTATCTTCAACGTTTTTTGTTTCTATTGGTAAGAGGGATAATTTTACTACTGGTCGTTTTATAACACCGTTTTTTGTTTTTAATGATACGACTCTCACAAACTTATCAGCGCCGGGGTGTAATTCAATTACTCTTCCCATTGCCCATTTACCTGCTGGTAGGTTTGCGTCATTAATGGTAACTAAGTCGCCAATTTTTATATTGCAATTAGGTTTTCTCCATTTGCATCTTGAAGTGATCTGTGCTAAATATTCAGTACGCCATCTTTTCCATATGTCTTCAAATGTTTTTTGTACTAGGTACCATCTTGTTCTCATGTCGTGTTCTGTTTCTAACACATCTAAGGTTGGGCCGTTAGTTAAGAAGTGGGCAGGAGTGAGACAATCGAGGTCTTCGGGGTCTTCATTCAAAGGACAGAGAGGTCTCATGTTGAGACACGTTTCCAACTGAGCTAGAAGGGTCGACAACTCCTCGAATGTGAACTTTTGCTCTCCTATCACCTTTTTTGTGTGCTTTTTTAGGCTACAGATGGCAGACTCCCAGAGCCCTCCTGCTGAAGGCCAGGAGGCCGCGTTAAAGTGCCAAGTGATTTCCATTTCTGTAATCTCATTCATAAACTGCTCATTGAATATTTCTGTTAATTCTTGGTATTCTTCTTTCAGTGCTCGATTTGCTCCAACAAAGTTAGTCCCATTGTCACTATAGATGTGACGGGGGGTGCCTCTTCTAGCGGCCATTCTTTTAAGTGCTGCCAGGAATGATGAAGTTGATAAGTCTGATACGACTTCTAAATGGACTGCCTTAGTTGACATACATATAAAAAGTGCTATGTAACCTTTTGATGATTTAATTCCTCGGCCTTTACTGCTTTTCAACATAATGAAACCGGTGAAATCGACACCCGTGTGATAGAACGGTCGGGCCGGGTTACATCTTGCGCTAGGTAAATCTCCCATGATCTGGTGCGGATGATGAGGCGTGTTTTTTACGCAGGTTACACATTGTCGTAGCCTCTTTTTAACAGCTCTATTTCCGCCCATTATCCAAAATTTCTGCTTTATAAATGCAAGTGTTAGTCGAGGTCCACCGTGGAAGGTAAGTTGATGCGCGTGATCAATGACTAAGTCTGTAAGTCTACTAGAATGGGGTAGAATGATCGGATATTTCATTCTATCATTAATTTGAGCGTTACGCAACCTCCCCCCGACTCGGAGAATATTCATTTCGTCTAGGAAGGGGTTCAAACACAATAATTTGCTTTGGTTGTTTAAGTACTTTTTCTTACTTAATTCATGTATTTCATCTTGAAATTCGATGCTTTGTGTAGCTTTAGTCATTAAAGTTTTTGCTTTATTTATTTCTGATAACATTAAGTAGCTAGGGCGTTTTGTTTTGTTATTTGAGACAAAACGAAGTATCCAAGCGATAACACGTGCTGCTCGGGAGTAATTGTTTGAATTATTTAATATTTGTAATATGATGCTTTCATTGTCTTTCTGTGCTACATGTACTAATTGATGTTTCAATTCTTTTTCCGTAGAATATTTTTGGATCTCTGGCGTTTCTTCGAATGCTGATAGCGAAGGTGGTCCACACCACCATAAATTATGTTCTCTTAGTTTCCCGATGGAAATTCCTCGGCTTGCGCAGTCCGCCGGGTTCTCTTCAGATTTTACGTAATGCCAGCATGTTGACGGCATTATTTTTTCAATTTGCTTCACTCGGTTTGACACGAAAGGTTTCCATTTGTCTGGATCTCCATTTAACCACCCTAGGGTCACCATGGAGTCGAACCAGCCATAAACCTTCAATTCGTATTCGGTGTAACATTGTTTTACTTTATCCATTAATTTTGCCAATAAAAGTGCTCCGCTAAGTTCTAATCTTGGAATAGAAAGAAATTATTTTATAGAAATTGTTTTATTTAATGGTACCAGTCTTGTTTTTGAGACAACCATAGATACGTTGTGATTAACAACTGCGTAGATTACGCAGGCAAATGCTTTGTTGGAACTATCACAATATCCATGGAGACTTATCACGCATTTTTCTGTGATTTTTAACCATCTTGGTATTTTAATAAATGCTATATTAGTGCTAATATCTATTTTACATTGTTCCCATTGTTTAATGATGTCATCGGGTAGTTTGTCATCCCATTTGGAGTTTGTGTTCCAAACTTGTTGAAATAGTAGTTTTAACTTAGTTATTGCAGGTGCTAACCAGCCAAGAGGATCGAAAAGTTTTGAAATATTTGATAAAAGTGCTCTTTTAGTGTTCTTATTTGAAAATTCAAACGATGACTGGAACATGAAATTGTCTTCTTTGGGACTCCAATATAGTCCTAAAGTCTTTGCTGTGTGATCGCATTTAAATGTAAATACTGGATCATCTGTATTTATGTTGCTAGTGATGCTGTTTAATATTTCAGGTTCATTTGACGACCATTTCCTCAGAATGAAGCCGCCAGCCTGTAAAAGTGCTTGTAGTTCGACAACTGTTTTGGATGCTTCTTCAATACTATGTGACCCATGAATCAGGTCGTCCATATAAAATGATTGTTCCACAATTTTTGATGAAACTGGATACATTTCTCTTTCATCTGCTGCTAACCGTTTCAATGTCATCATTGCTAAAAACGGAGCCGCTTTCATGCCGTATGTAACGGTCGTGAGTTGATAAGTTTGAAGTGGTTCGGTAGGTGAGTCTCTCCAAACGATTTTTTGTAGAGATTGGTCTTGTTCTTGTAGGTCTATGTTACGAAACATCTGCTGAATATCTGATGTGTATCCAAACTGATATTGTCGCCACCTCAAGATAAGTGACTGAATATCTTGCTGTAAATTTGGACCGGTGTACATTAAATCATTTAAACTTTTCCCGCTAGATGTTTTTGATGATGCATTAAAAACGACACGCAATTTAGTAGTTTCAGACAGCACTCGATGAACTCCGTGGTGAGGCAAATAACATAATATATGATGACTTAACAATTAAAATGAGGTGAATGAGGTGAGTGTACGATGCATAGCTCGTACATGATGTAAGCCATTAATTTGAATAATGTTTGTTTAATTTTTTAATTTAATTTGTAAATTCGTTTGCTTCTTGTATGTGGTATCTATTTGTTGCAATCTAATTGTTGGGCTTGAACCCGCTACCGGTCGGAATTTTTATAAATTTTCTAGGTAATCATTATCGATACGGCGCGAGTAGGTACATCGGAGTTTAGGGGGAAGGTCCGTTCCCCGCAAGGAGGAAAAAAGTAACTACGTCGTGTGTCCGGCGGCAGGTGGTCGGTGTCGGAGCAGCGCGCGGCGGGCGGCGTGCGCTCGACGCTGGCGGTGCGCGGCGCGGCGCGCGCGGACGCGGGCGAGTACCGCTGCCGCGCGCACAACCCGCACGGGGCCGCCGAGCGCGCGCTGCGCCTGCGCGTGCTGGCGCCGCCCGCCGCGCCGCGCGCGCCGCGCCTGGCCGGGCTGGGCGCGCGCTGGGCGCGGCTCCGCTGGCCGCGCGCGCCGCCCGCGCCCGCCTACTCCGCGCTGTGCACGCCGCTGCGCGCGCCCGCGCCTCCGCTCAACGTCACGCTGCGCGCCGAGCCCGCCGACCCCGACCACGGGTGAGGGACGACACACACAAGCACTCTGACACTCGTCGCTCTCTATCGACGTATCTTCGGAGAGAGACGACTGACCTCTCGAGTGAAATCTCGGAGGGACCCAAAGTCGTTTGAACCCACTTTTGTAATATGAACGTAGCTTGCGATGAGTGGGGTTTACTTACGGTTTACTCGATTGTTGTAATCCAAGACTGTAGCCCCGCGTCGTTGCATTGAGCAAACCAATAATTGAAAACAAAAAACAATCACAGTTAATGGCATCGGTTCCTCGTTCCCCGCGCGCAGGTGGGCGGGCGAGCTGTGGGCGCGCGTGGGCCCGCTGCGCGCCGGCGCCGCGTACTCGGTGCGGCTGGCGGCCGCCGGGCCCGCCGGGCCCTCGCCGCTCTCCGAGCCGCTGCTCTTCACCACGCTGGAGGAAGGTGCCCGCCCCCGCCCCCGCTCCCCGCTCCCCCCCTCCCCTCGGCCGGGCTCGGGTTCACGCGTCCCTCTGTTCCAGCTCCGTCGGCGGCACCGCTGGACGTGCGCGCGGCGCCGCTCGGGCCGGGCGAGCTGCGCGTCACCTGGGCGGTGAGTGCGGGGCGGGGGCGGGGCGGGGCGGGGCGGGGCGGGGCGGGCGGGGCTGACGCGCGCTGTGTCCGCAGGCGCCGCCGCGGGACAGCTGGAACGGCGAGCTGGTCGGGTTCGCGGTGTCGTGGCGCGCGGCGGACGGCGCGGCGGACGCGGGCCGGCTGACGGCGGCCGGCGGCGGCTCCGAGCTGGTGCTGGGCGGGCTCCGCGCCGGCGCGCGCTACGCCGTGTCGGTGCGCGCGCTCACCCGCGCCGGCGCCGGCCCGGGCTCGGCTCCGGCGCTCGCCACCACGCCCGACGGAGGTGCGCTCAGGAGGACCCCGCCGTTCCGATTATATCTAGTCCCAGCGAAATGAAGTACCGGGTGGTCGTTGTCCCGCAGCGCCGGAGCAGCCGCCGGCGGCGCTGCGCTGCGAGCCGGCGGGCGCGGGCGAGCTGCGCGTGCGCTGGGCGCCGCCCGCCGGCCCGGCGCCCGCGCCCCGGGACTACGACGTGCTGTACGCGCCGGCGGACGCGCCGCCCGGTGAGCGCAGTTTTGTTTTGTGTAACGTTTAAAAAAAAGGATTTTAATAGTACTACTAGCGGCCCGTTCCGGCTTCGCTCGGATAATAACCTAAATACCAACTGCAGCGCCATCCGCCGGGCTGGTTTGTGAATCTAAACCATCCATGGCAACCCTAAACTGTAATAATAAAAATAAGTGTTTATTTTTATAAAATAGTTTTAGATTTGCCATAAGCTTCGGGAAATTTTAATCGAAATAGACGAAATAAAAACATTTACAAAAAAGACGATAATTTATCAGTTAACGAGCGGGATGAAAAATGATTAAATTACTAAAATGGCTATTAAAAAATAGAGGTTGGTGATAAAAGGATAAAAATTTAGGGTTGTATGTATTTTTAATGCCATATTATAAAAAAATAAAAACAATAAATTTTGTCCAAAAATATAAAAAAAAATGTAGGGGTGAACAACTTATCACTTAGAGGTATGAAAAATAGATAGAAGCCGATTTTAAGACCTACTGAATATGCATATAAAATTTGCTAAAAATCAGTCATGTCGTTTCGGAGGAGTAAGGTAACTAACACTGTGACACGAGATTTTTTTATATAAGATAAGATTTGTGGCGCGAAAAAGTGATATTTTCCAAATTAAATGTTGCAATGTTACAATTTGATTCATTATTCATTGTTGTTACTGTTGAGACAAAAATACTCATTTAAGTAAAGTTTTATTGGAACGTTTTTAGACAAATAAATAAATATATCTAATAAATAAATATTGGTGGACAATTCACACACAACACCATCTGACCCCAAACTAAGCAAAGCTTGTAATATGGCGGCCAGATAGCTGATATAATACTTATTTATTATACATAGAAACACCCAGACACAGTGCAACCATTTGAATTATAGGATCAAAGTTTAATGACGATGTAATGATGAATACCGCATTTAATACTGGATTGTTTGTCTTCATTCAAGAATATATTTTTGTTTTAACATTGCAAGACGTTCGGAATTAAATTTATATAATATATTAAAAATTGTGTTTGTTTTTATAAGCATCTGTTAAATTTATTTCAAATTATTAAAACACACATTTGAACTACTCGACATGTGAATGACTTTAACCTAAAGTATAACCTAACGGAGAAACTAGGATGGAGACAAGTGGTAACTCGAGTGTCTGCGCTGCTTGGCCGGTCGACTGCAGGGTTCCTTTTTTAAAATCAAGGTAAGCTGATGACCGAGACATATGTGGAGGGAAAGAGACTCCCAACTTAATTCTTGCCTTTGCACGATCTAGGCCATCCAGCGATGCGGGGGATTTCGAACGCAATGTTCGAATTCAGTTGAATTTCCCTAATAACGTTTGTTCTTTTGAGTCGCAGAGTGGGTCGCGCCGGCGGAGGGCGGCAGCGTGCGCGCCGGCGCCGCGTGCGAGGCCGCGCTGAGCGGGCTGGCGGCCGGCGCCGGGTACTGGGTGTGGGTGCGCGCGCGCGGGGGCGCCGGGCCCGGCCCGGCCGCGCCGCCCGCGCGCTGCGCCACCGCCGCCGCCGGTGAGTGCCCCCCGCCCCGCGCCCCGCCCCGCCCGGCCGCGCCTCACCCCCCCCCCGCTCCCTGTGCAGCGCCGGGCCCGGTGCGCGGCGTGCGCGCGCTGCCGGCGGGCGCGGCCGCCGTGCGCGTGTCGTGGCTGGCGCCGGCGGGCCGCGCCGCGGTGTCGCACTACGAGCTGTCGCTGCGCGCGCTGGGCGGCGCCGGCGCGGGCGGTGCGGCCGAGCGCACGCAGCGGGTGGAGGCGGCGCCGGGCGAGGAGGAGCTGTGGCGGGAGGTGCGCGGGCTGCGGCCGGCGCTGTACGCGGCGCGCGTGCGGGCGCTGGGCCCGGCCGGCGCGGGGCCCGCCTCGCCGCCCGTCAGCGCGGCGCCCGCGCACCCCGGTACCGACACGTCATCCTTGCTTTGTCTATTTTGAGCGTACTTTTAACTTTGTATATTACTACTTACTTTCGTGGGCTTGAGGCGGTCAAAATTACTTAATTTGCTTAATTTAATACGCTAGATAGAGACTAGTTAAAAAAAATACGCATTTTTGGCATATTCATAAAATTGGTCCTATCCTACCGTTTGGTATTGGTACCTATCAACTATTTAAAAGAATCACTAATTTATTTACTAACGCTATAACACTAAGACCAGTTGTCCACGTAGCTGCACGTTATCCGCACGATTTCGACAATTGTCGGATGCAAGACGAATTCGTCTTGACTTGAAGACGAATGCTTGCATCTTGCGTAGAAATAATGACATCTGTGTCCACGAAGCGACAACGACACGACAGCCGCACGTCTTGCGTTTGTCATGCGGGACGCGTGCGTGCTGCAAAAAGTCACTGCTCGATCGACTCGTCAAACGCACGCAGTGTTGCCAATTTACAACTACATTTTACTAGTCGCTGTGACTTTGTCGCTAGATCTAGTGAGTTTTTGTATTTTTTAGGGTTGCGTATCCAAAACTCTCTCTTATAAATTCGTCATGTCTATCTGTCCATCCGTATGTCACAGCCACATTTTTTCAAAACTATAAGAACCATACTGTTGAAACTTCGTAACTGGATGTATTTTGTGAACCGCATTAAGATTTTCACACAAAAAATAGAAGTGTGCACTTCTATTGTTTGACGTGACAACGTCTTATAATTCGATGAAGCCGGCTGCACGCACGAAAAAACATGACGTCTTGCGCAGTTACCGCCGTTACCTCGCCGCATGACGTTATGCGCCGTTACCTCGCCGCATGACGTCATGCGGCGTTACCTCGCTCTAAGGCGTAGTTGAAGTTGTCACGTTCAACTATCGTCAGTAAACCGACTTTACAGACAACCATTTTTTTTTCAAGTGCGAGTCGGACTCGCCCGTGAAGGCTTCCGTAGCAGCAAGTAACAGAAAATAAAAGTTCTTGTAGGTCGTTGTTACTTTAATCAGTGTTTAAATAATAGTGAATGTATGACGTAATGAAATAAAACTACTCACTAGATCTCATTCAAACCAATTTTCGTTGAAAATGTACATCATACATTTTCTATATTTTTGCCATTCTCTTATTTTAGAAGTTCCAGGGATTATCTATGGATAGGTGTTCAAAAATGAACTTGTGGTTCCAACTTTTTTTTCTTAGTAGTTTAGTTTGTTCTAGAGACTCTTCCAAAGTGGTAAAATGTGCCTCCCCCTCCACAGTATCTTTAAAATGAGAGAATAACAAAACTAAAAAAAATTAAGATGTACGCAAATTATGTTTGTATGCAAACTTTTACCGAAAGTTGGTAGGTAGTATTGGTTAGTAGTTTTATTGTAATCTACTTATTACACTGTTATTAAAACGTCGATCAAAGTGCAAACTAAATACAAGAATTTTTATATTATGTTCCTTGCTGCTCTGGAACCCTTTCAGGGTGAGTGCAACTCTCACTTGGCGTATAATATCTAATTATAGCAGTAGAAGTAGAAATTTTGCGGTTGTATTAATTTTTGTGGTTTTGGCAAAAAATTCAAGAGAAGAAGCATAAGTTTTGCATGTTTCAGTAAGATATTACCGACAGACCGTTTATATTTTATACCAGAATATAAACAGGCTGTTAGGTAAACTAGAAGAAATAGAGCTATTCTTGGAAAGCTCACACAATTACGATGTAATGTGTTTCACTGAGACCTGGTTATCGAAATGTGAATTGAATTTTTGCCTAAACAATTATACAATAGGTAGTATATACTATAGAAAATTGGCAATAGGAGGTGGTTGCATAATTTTTGTAAGCAATAATGTGAAATATAAGTCCCGAAAAGATGTAGAAAATATAACTGTTGAACGCCATTGTGAACTAGCTTGCGTAGAATTGGATCGATATGTTGTTTTATGCGTTTATAAGCCACCTAGTTCCGAAATTGAGATCTTCCTAACTACTTTAGAGGAAGCATTGAGTAGAATATCTAAGAAAAGTAAACAAATTGTGATGTGTGGAGACTTCAACACAGACATACTTTCGGAATCTCGTAATAAGAGCAATAATATATTAATGTTATGCCAATCTTTTAATTTGACAAAAGTGTTCACGGAACCCACAAGGGTCGCAGTAACTAAGAAAGGTTGTTCTGCAACCTGCATTGATAATGTTTTTGTAAACTGTGAATACATTCATTCTGAAGTCCTAGATTGTTTGCGTTCGGACCATAGAGGCTTGAGCATTTCTCTTCCTGTCTGTATGAAAAGGGCGGAAGAGAAAGTGCTTGTTAGACCCATGACATTGTCCCGTATGTCAGCTTTAAATACCGCGATATCTAATCATTTTTCGAACGATTTTTTCGCCATGACTATTGATGATCCTAATCGTAATTATTCTGAGTTTTTTAAAATGCTGAGTACACAATATAATAATATTTTTCATACCAAATTAATTAATATTAACGCAAAACCGAAGTTTGCCGAATGGGCAACACCAGGACTTATTAAAAGTCGAAACAATCTTTACAATGTATATAAACTAAAGACATACTGCAACGACGATGCAACAAAAGTCTATGTTAAGAGGTATTCAAATATTTTTAGAAATTTGTGTATTCGAGCAAAAGCAATATTCATTCGGGATCAAATTATAAACTCCAACAACGTGATAAAAAGCACGTGGAAGATAATAAACAAGGAGTCTGGTAAAACTAAAAGTCGTGAAATGATGCGCGCAGTTCGGGTTGGCGAAAATGTCACTACAAAAAAATCGGACATTGTAGATGCTTTCAGGGCTTATTTTACTGATATTCCCTTAGAGACAACTAAACACCTAACTTCGTCTCCCTCTCTTGCAGAGGAAATGTTGACAGAAAATGTTGATTGTCCTTCATCTACATTTAAGTTTCATCATGTTACTGCCACTGCAATACTAAAAACGTTCAAAGACATTAAAGTTAAGAGTACAGAGGACTTATGGGGATTATCTGTTAAGGTACTTGAGGGGATAATTAATAACATTGCCCCATATTTAGCAGAATTATTTAACGAATGTATCAAAAATGGCACATTTCCTGACATGATGAAGTATAGTAAAGTGATACCCTTGTTTAAATCTGGAGACATAAACAAATTTGAAAACTACAGACCCATCACGGTTTTGCCCTGCATCAGCAAAATATTCGAGAAACTAGTTCTCAAGCAACTTTTGTCTTACTTTAATTTTAATAACCTTTTACATAGTAACCAATTTGGATTTACAAAAGGACGTTCCACTACCGATGCAGGTATTGAACTAACCAATTATATATTGAAAGCCTGGGAAGACCATCATGACGTTCTAGGAGTATTTTGTGACTTATCAAAAGCTTTCGACTGTGTTCATCATGAAACTCTTTTGAAGAAACTGCAGTTCTATGGGGTATCGAAACCAGCTCTAAATTTTATTTCTTCATATCTTAAAGACCGTGTACAGATAGTCGATGTTGACGGTGTGCAATCAAATGAGTCGCCTACAAGAATGGGTGTACCGCAAGGTTCCATACTTGGACCTTTCCTGTTTCTTATTTACATAAATGATCTACCTTTCATGATAAAGAAAAATAAAAATATAGAAATAGTTATGTTCGCCGATGATACATCACTTCTATTCAATGTGAAGAGAGGAATAAACGATTTCACAGAAATTAACGTAATTTTAGACATTGCGTACAAAAGGTTTGATGCAAATAATCTAGTACTTAATCCAACTAAAACGAAATGTATAAAATTCTCACTCTGCAATGTAATGTACGGTAAACTTGATATAAGACTGAAAGATGAACTCATCAAACCTGTACAATCTACTCGATTTCTGGGTATTTCAGTAGATTCAAAGCTTCAATGGGGTCCTCACATAGAGACACTGGCTGACCGACTTAGTTCAGCTGCCCACGCTGTTCGTCAAATTAAAAAAAATATCGGACGTCGCAACAGCTAGGCTTGTTTATTTTGGCTATTTTCATAGTATTATGTCCTACGGGATTTTATTATGGGGTTCAGCTGCGGACAGAAACTCAGTTTTCATATTGCAAAAGAGAGCAATCCGTGGTCTATATAATTTATCAGCTAGAGATTCAGTACGGGAGATTTTCAAAACTATACACATATTAACAGTCCCTTCATTGTATATTTATGAATGTATAAAATATGTAAGAAAAAATCGAAGTCGACTGAAGAAACTAACTGATCTGAATCCAAAAGCGCACCATAAGCACAAAATTGTATTTCCTAAGTGCAGACTTCAGAAAACAAATAACTCTTTCAAATGTAATGGTATTCGCTTCTATAATGCAATCCCTGCACAAGTCGAAGGTCTTAATGAAACAAAGTTTAAAAATGAAATAAAAAGCTACCTATTGAGCAAGGCATATTATAATATAGATGACTTTGTTAAAAATAGTCAAATCAAATCAAAATTAATTTTATTCTGTCAACACATACAGTGCACTTAGAAACGTAATTTTATACAATTCTTTAAATTTAACCTGTAGTCACTTTATAATAATCAAAATCAAAATCAACAAATACAAATAGTGTTTTACAAATATGAACACATGAAGGCATATATATATTCTAAACTAAATTGCAACTAAACAGCTTTATCACAAGGTTGGAGAGTGTCGATAATTAAGTAAGTAACATTAAAGTTAAGTAATTAGTCAGCAATAGCGTCGTCATAAGTATCATCAATCGTTATTACAGCATTAAACATAAACAATAATACACAAAGTAAATTTTAAATAACTAAGTTGTCAGCAATAGCATCGTCATACTTATATCATAGCGAGAATACAAAAAAAGATAATAATAATAAACACATCAGTTAAATACTCGAATAGTCACAGGGTTTTGTCTATGTTGATTTTATTGATTTTACACAGAAAAACTAAAATAAGTGGTGTTATTGAAATATGTTTCTGTCTGCCAGGGCGTCAGCTAATTTATAGTAGCTTTTTTCAAGTAAGTGAGTTTTTAAAAAGTTCAATATTTCGTTTTTAGTGCAGTTTTTAACATCATCGGGTAATTTATTAAAAAAATAAATCCCCATACAGTGAAAACTGTTTGACGTTTTACTTAATCGTCTACTCGGTTCAAGAATTACATTTCTCTGTCTGCTGTTTTCACCATAGCAATCCATACCTCTCTTCACTAATTTCATATTTTCTAGTACATACAATAAACACTGATATATAAATTCACCAGTTAGTGTCATTATGCCTAACCTCTTAAATGCATTTCTACAGGAGTCTAAATATTTAAGTCCCAATATGTATCGTACAGCTCGTTTTTGCAGCAAGAACACTCTTTTTGTGTGTCGTTCAGCAGCTGATCCCCAGAAAAGTATTCCATAACTAAGGAGCGAGTGAAAATAGGCAAAATAAACTGTTCTGGCTGTTGTTAGACCGGCTAGTTCTTTAATTTTCTTTATTGCAAATGTTGCAGAACCAAGTTTTTTTGTTAGTCTGTTAATATGGCTAGTTCACATTAACTTTTTATCCAGCCATACACCAAGGAATTTGACTTCATTCGAGAGACATAGATTAAAACTCTCCAGAGTTTGGTTTATTGCATTATTTGAGGAAGCTGGAATACTTGTGGCAAGATGAAAATTAACAATATGCGTCTTGTCTACATTTAAAAGTGAAGTAAAAATAATGAACAAAAGGGGTCCCAGTATGGAGCCCTGTGGAACACCAGATTTAATATAACTCACACCTGACCTACAACCATTCATTTCAGTTACTTGTGTTCTGTTAGATAAGTAGCATTTAAACAGCTCCAATTCCTTACATCGGACTCCATAATGTTCAAGCTTAGCCAAGAGTATTTCATGTGATACACAATCAAACGCCTTTGAGAGATCGCAAAACACGCCGAAAGTTTTTTGCCGCCCCTCAAGACCAGTAACGTATGGAAGAGAACTGTGTTGAAACTAGAATCTTGTAATAAGGTAAAGTAATAGATTTATAAAACTTTTGATGGAACATTGTACTCATGTAGTATCTGTATACTGTATGTATTAATTATTTGTTATTTGGTCTTTGACAAAGCCTTTTTACAGCTGCATTTGATTGACGAGGCTCCTTTATAGCCGCTTTATTAATTTTGACATTGTTATTTTATCTTATTATGTACACGGATTCTTATGCCTTTTTGTTAATGACGTTACCAAGTGTTCTTATGAATTTATGGTTCGAATAAATGAATTGAATTGAATTGAATTACCTAACTGATGTGTTTGTCATGAAATAGTCACCAGAAATCACCAGATTTTTTTTGTCACAAAATCGTACAAAAAATGTCACCAAAGACATTAAAAACTCACTAAATCTAGCGACAAAGTCACTAAAACGGCAATACTGAACGTGGCTGACTATTTGCATCACTTGCATGCAGCAACGTGGACATAGCAAAGATGCAAAAATCGCCTGTCATCATTTGTAGGATGCATGCACGCGTGCGTGGATAGTAGGCCTAACACTATTTGGACAAAGTCAGTTGGCAATACTGATGTGGCAGAATTATCTCGTCAATGCCAGATATTTTGTAAAGACAAATACGAACATACTAAGAACTTGTTTATCAAAAAAACGCAGGGTTAAAGCTATACGTATAATTGATGTAAGCCACTAATCTGATTAATTTTTGTTTAATTTCTAAATTTGTTTTGTTAATTCGTTCGCTTCTTGTATGTGGTACCTACTTGTTGCACTTTTTATTCTATCTGTATTTACTTTTTTCTGTTTTTGTTCGTTTTAATAGTGAAACTGTATTTGGCTTTAGTGTTTTTACTCATCTTAATTTTTTGTTTGTGTAATTATGTTTGTTTTCCATGTAGAATAAAATAAAATAATAAATAAATAAATATTTTGAGAGAGCTTCAAAAGTTCTATGGAGAGCTTCTGTACATCTCGTCGCAAAGCCCTACTCCTAGCATTGCTAAGCCCCGTTTAACCTGACACTACACAGAAGACATTCCGAACGTAGGCCTATACGAGATACGTGCGGCTCTCAAACAGCTTAAGAACAACAAGGCTCCGGGGAAGGTGGAATCATGACAGAACTTCTGAAAGCGGGTGGAACACCAGTACGTAAAATCCTTCAGAAGTTATATAATTCCATCATCCTCGAGAGTACAACCAGAGGCGTGGAGCAAGTCTCTCCGAAACTGTTCACCTTTGCATTGTAGGATATCTTTAAGCTTTTGAACTGGAACGGATACGGTATCAACTTTAATGGCAAATACATCACCCACCTTCGATTTGCCGACGATATGATCATTATAGCTGAATCGCTAGACGACCTCAGCTCAATGCTCAGAAACTTCAATGCTGTGTCCCAACAGGTAGGGCTTAAAATTAACACGAGTAAGACAAATCATGTCAAATGCCCATGTTGCACCCATACCGATCTATGTTGGAAACGATAGTATAGAAATTGTCGACCATTATCTAGTTCAGATGACCCTGTTAGTCAGTTAGGCAGGTCAAACTTCGACAAGAAGGTAAGCTGACGAATCTTATTTGGATGGGTAGCGGTCGGGAAATTGCGTCAGATCTTCTCGTCAGAAATATCACAAAGCCTTAAGACAAAAATCTACAATCAGTGTGTGTTGCCAGTGATGACACTAAGACGTGGTCGCTAACTATTGCCATGATATACAAGCTCAAAGTTGCGCAACGGGCTATGCTCGGAATTGCACTGCGTGACAAAGTCCAAAACGAGGAAATTCGCAGAAGAACGAAGGTCACCGACATAGCTTATATAGCTCGCAGAACCAATAACCGCTGGGGAATAACGGTTCTCGAATGGCGACCACGAACTGGCATACGCAGTGTAGGATGACCCCACACGATGGACCGATGATATTGTTTCACCCCCAAAACAATCACGATACATCCGGAATGTTTCGCTACCATGTTCACCGCATGCAAAGTACACACGGATTATTATTACGGATTATCAAATTTGTTTTTATTAATTTATTTGGTGATAGGGTGCTTGCAGTGTTACCCCGGTGGGGGCGGTCGCTTGTACTTCCAATGAATTGGTATGTAAATAAATAACACTAATACGTAAACTACAAAACACGTTTACAACTTCAACGACCACAGTTGCCATGTTTTTTTTTTGCATCAGATTCAGTGACGGCTGTTTAAATTTTGCTTACGTAAAAAAAACGGTTTATTTAAAATTATTCCAAAGCAAACAAAAATTGAAACAAAAACAGCTGTTCATCTTGGAACTAGGGTCATCCCCGCGAATAAAATGAAATTATGCAACTTTACATGTGTGACGTGTATTTGCCGTCCGGCTGCACCCGCGTGCGGGCGCGAGATTGGCTCGAGTGACGCGCGCTGTCCGCAGCGGGCGCGCGCGTGTCGTCGGCGGCGCGGGTCGTGCGCGCGCTGCGCGGCGGGCGCGCGCGGCTACCGTGCGCGGCGGTGGGCGCGCTGCCGCTGCACCGCTCCTGGTCGCCGCTGCCGCCCGCGCACTCGCTCACCGACGCCGGGGACCTCGTCATCCACAGTGAGTCCCGTCCCGCCCCGCGACCCCTCCCCCCGCCGCCGGCGGTCGCTGACCGGCCCGCTCACTCCGCAGAGGTGACGGCGGCGAGCGCCGGGAACTACACGTGCCGCGTGTGGAACGCGGGCAGCGCGGACTCGGCCGTGTTCTCGTTGGCGGTGCTGGGCCCGCCCGCCGCGCCGGCCGCGCCGCGCCTGCTGCGCGCCGCGCCGCGCTCGCTGCGGCTGGGCTGGGCGGCGCCGGCGGACGGCGGCGCGCCGCTGCTGGGCTACACGGTGCACTGGGAGCGCGCGGACGGCGCGGGCGCCGGCGCGGTGCGCGCGGCCGCGGAGCCGGCGCTGCATCTGAGTGGGCTGGCGTGCGGCGCGCGGTACCGCGTCTGGCTGACGGCGCACTCCGCTCTGGGCGCCTCGCCGCGCTCGCCGGCGCTGGACGCGCGCACGCGCGGTGACAGTGAGCGCACACTCATTTTTCTCGTATCACAGTTGTTTTAGGTGTCGCAAGTTGGCCCAACATTCTGACCTGTATAAAACTGCGGGTGTAATGGAAGTCTCATACGGGTGCCCTCTGACTTTGAAAGGCTTTCTTCTGTCACACGATGTGTGGAGGATATTATTAGCAACGCCTCGGTCTAGACGATCATAGACTTCGGTAGTGGACTGTATAAAATTATTCGCGGTTGACGTCGCTAAGAGTTTGGGGGATCCAGCGTGATAAGGTTTTCAGGAGAGCGGAATTGTTTAACAAACGATGGATGTTGTAAGCAAACTGTATTTTACGGATGGACTAAGACTACGATTAAAATGAAACGTATTCTAATTTACAAGTGCGGACCATCTCCGAGCCCGTCTTCCAAACGAATATCACTTATGCCCAGAATATCACTTATGTGGCTTCCACTGTAGTTCCTGGTCCCACGGTTGCAATGACCAGCGCCCACGGTTATTTCCATTCCATTCGTTTAACCGTGGACTTTAACAATGAGGCTAGAGGAATGATATTCCGTCTTACAATACATGCTGCCTACGGATTTTTCCATGGTTTGGCCAGATGCGAACATGTGGCTTGACCTTCTAATAATGAAACAATGAGCGGTCGCCGGGTTTGCTTTATCTTAATGTCGGTCGGACGGTTTAAAGACAAAGCGACGCTATATAATTCAATATTGTTAATTAATATACAATGCCATATTATCCGTAGGCGTATCCTAACCATAAAATTAAGTTACACTAAAAAGACGTCTTATTTTACAATTCTAAGAACGTCTTGTTTAACAACTAACATTTATCAATATTTACAATTACCATGCAATTTTATTAACCTAAAAGCACTCTATATACGAACACAAATTAACACTATTTTACAGTAAAAAGGTTTTTCCATCGCCACTAACACTAAATCTCACGGCCTCTCAACGGATGCCGCTATAGTCAGTTTAAAAAGCACTGTGAGCTATTATTATACGTCACAAAATACATCTGTCTACGCGTGCATTTTAGACCTCAGCCACGCTTTTGACCAGGTTAATTATGATCTACTTTGGACCAAATTACTAGCATCACGGGTGGCTAGTCCGATAGTGCGCCTGTTGAGATTCTGGTATGGAAACAAAACTAGTTTTGTGAAATGGGGTGACACAACTTCTAGTAATTATAGGCTAGATTGTGGAGTTCGTCAAGGTGGGGTAACCTCTCCGGACCTCTTTGGCTTGTATGTCAATAACCTGATCGAGGAGCTGAGGAGCACCTATGTCAGCTGTCATGTTGGTAATGTATGTATTAACAACCTGAGTTACGCTGATGACATGGTGCTCCTCTGTCCCTCGATCAAAGGTATGCGGAGGCTACTGTCAATTTGTGAGCGTTAAGGCTGGTTTGCATTTTGATTATTGCGAGTGTGAGTGCGAGTGCGATTGCGAGTGCGAGTGACTGATTACTATGCACTCGCAATAATCAATCGGTGTCCACACGTGTTTGCTACCATTCACTCAACACCTGCATTACTCACTCGCACGCGTACTAATCAAAATGAAAACAGGCCTTTATGCTGATGCTCATGGGCTGAAGTATAATTGTGCTAAAACGGAATTGATGGTGTTTCCAGCGGGCCGGGGTCCAGATAGAGTATCCGAAGTATATCTGTATGGTACGGTTATCAGGGTTGTAAAGCAATTCAGATATTTGGGCCACCTTTTGACGGAGCAACTACAGGATGATGGATGATGCAGCAAGGACGTACAGACCACGCTGTTTAAGACATACTGTATTTGCTTGTATACTTGCCAATTGTGGACTACGTTCACACGGAAATCATTTAACACGATAAGAGTCCAGTATAATGACATATTCAGGGCTCTTATGAAGCTACCGCGATACTACAGCGCGTCGAGCATGTTCGCTGAGGCGGGGGTTCCGGATTTCTTCGTTGTAATTAGATCTCGAGTGGCGTCCTTCTGGCATCGCTTGCGTCGGTCCGACAACTATAATATATTCTTATAAAATAAACAATTTATCGATCGAGATGCTGACTCGACTCAGCGTTTTATCCCATAGGTGTCACACGTGTTCGTTACCATACAATCAGTAAGGGCAAGCTCCAAACAGTATGGACAATTTGGACACATAGTATGGTCTATTATTATTCAGTATTTTTTCCCATATTTTTAACGTGTGTAACATCAATTTTATATGTTTGTAGTTACTGCATTCTATACCGCCATCATTTCCTTTATACAACAGTTTAAGGATTTTTTGACGCCATGAGTTGAGGATTGGGAGTCCCTGAATTAATAATCTCGACAGTTTGTGAAGGGTCTGGCTTCACAAACTTTTCAAGACTCAAAATTACTACTGGTATTTCGTCAGGTTTAAGCAATTTGTTGTCTTTCAAATAATTATGTTGTCTTGATCTTTTGATCTCTTCTGGAGTGATTTCCATAGGGAGAGTAAATATCGAAACCGGTGAACCGGTACATCCTTTTCCGTATATCTAGTAATTTGCAATTTTTAATATTGTATTCGAGTTTATTATATACCTCTAACTTGCTAAATATCTCAGTGGTCGTGTGTTTTTAAAGTTTCTACAAAAAATTAAATCGATTGGCAGTTTCTCATACCGCATTCTATGTCGTTTTACCAAAGAGGACAATAAAACGATTTGCACGCAGAGCCTGCGCCGGCGCCGGGCAAGGAGTTCGTGTGGGTGAACAGCACCGCGCTGCGGCTGAACCTGCTGGCGTGGCGCGCGAGCTGCCCCGTGGCGGCGTGGCGCGCGGCGCTGCGGCCCGTCGGCGGCGCCTGGGCCGAGCTGCGCGCCGCGGACGACAGCGCGGCCGCCGCCGGCCTGCGCCCCGCCGCCTGGTACGAGCTGCGCGTCGAGGCGCGCTCCGAGGCCGGCGACACCGGCGCGCTCTACCGCGTGCCCACGCGCGCCGCCTCCGGAGGTGCGCGCCACCCCGACCCGCCCGCCCCGCCCCGCCCGCCGACACTCACCGCCGTATCCGTTGATCTACAGAATCTATCGGAGAAATTGTGGAGGTGTCGTCCGAGCCGGCCGGAGGTGCGGCGGACGCGGCCGGCAGCGGCGCGGCGGATGACTCACTCGCCGCGTGGGCTGCGGGGCCAGCGCTCGCACTGGCGGGCGGAAGCGCGGCTGCGCTGCTGGCGGCGCTGGCCGGCGCGGTGCTGGCGCGGCGCGGGCGGGCTCGCCGCGAGTGCGCGCCGGCCGCGGCCCCGGGCGGCGCGCCGCACACACAGCTGTACTCCACGGCTCCGAGCAAGCGCGCGGCCGCCGCGCCGCCGCCGGTGGGCCGCGAGCCGGACATCAGCCCGTACGCCACGTTCAGCATGGCGGCGGGTGCGGGGGGTGCGGGGGGCGCGCTGCACCTGCACACGTTCGCGCGCGCGGAGCCGGAGCTGTGCGCCGCGCCGCCGCGCCCCGGCCTGCTCGCACCTCACGGTGAGGATTTAAACTAACTTCACACTCTTGAATAATGATCGATATGTCTCAACGAAGGACGCAGTCGGGTAACTTGTTGACCATGTTAGTAAAAAAATGTAAACCTGGTAGAGATGAATTGGTATTTTTCTTGACCTTGCTAAAGCTCTTGACAGCATGTTACGCAGGCTCCTGCTCAAATACCTCGAATGCTCTGGCGTTAAAGATACTGCACTGGACTAGTTTACCTCGAACATGGAAAGCCCATGGTGAGGTGTTAAAGTTGAAAAATTCTACAGTGACTATGAAGAAGTTTGCTATGAAGTCTCCCAAGGCAGTGTTTTCGGTCCTACACTGTTTTTGTACACATAAATTAGCGATGTTAACTTCTTCTAAACGACGCCATGGTTTTCGTCTTTGCTGATGAAACGGCCATAATCTTTTCTGGGCGTAATTGGGTTGAAGTTATTAAAACTGCCATGTCGAAGCTTCGTGGTACTTTGCGCCCATTGTCGTTCTCCAATAAAGAGGCATAAAGCTCCTATCAACTGTCGCAACATCTCGATGCATCCGGGATGCAAAAATAATCCTTGTGACAACATGCCTCACGATGGTGAAGGTTAAGGCATAAAAGTTGCGACTTCTCAACTTCCGCGGGATTTATAGTCGATACAGTTGACGGATCTTTCTGTCCAAGGCCTCGATCTCAGTGTGTATCAGTATGCCAAAGGAGTATACCAGCAGAAGTATCAGCATCAGCAGAATCAGCAGAAGTATTACCCAACCGTTGAAGGCGCACGCTTTGTTACCGCCTGATAGAAGACTATTAAGCGTTTTTGCCAGTCGAGACAAAAAAGCGCTTCTACACCAATTTCTTTATGTAATTTTTACTTTTTTGTGTTTTTCGTCCGTATACGGTGTAGTTACAACTTTCATTTTCTCAGGGTTCCTTATTGCTAAACGCTATTTGTCTAACATTTTGAATTGAATAAAGTGTATGCTTGTCTCTTTGTCGTCCGCAGAGTTCGGGCGCGCGTCCAGCGACTCCGAGTCCAGCGGCTCGCAGTGCGCCGCGTGCGCGCGCGCGGCGGGCGGGGCGCCGGCCGTGCGCGCCCCGCCCCCCGCGCGACCCCCGCACCCCCCGCGCCGCCGCCGCGAGCGCCGCCCGCCCGCGCCGGGGGGGAGCGCCAGGTACGGAACCTCTACTCACATCAAACTGTCAGCCTACTAACATTATAATTGGCTCACTGGCTCAATCCCGTTGGAATTTCTAAACGCACTAGGAGGAAATTTGAAACATCGTTTGATTAGTCTAGAATGACACCTAAGCTAAATTTTATCTCTGTAAAAAACGTAAACTACAACTACCACGGGATGTTGCTAGTATTGCACTAAACGTGTTGTTGCCGGAGAATTGCTCGGGCATATTCCACGCTTTGGCGTGGTTCCGGACGGCTAGTATACATTGAGCTTAGGTTGGCGATTCTCCTATAATATTGTTGTATTGTTGTACAGTCTCTTAAAAATGAAAGCAAAAGATCTAACTAAAGCACTGCATTCTAATAGAATTTTGTTTGTCCGACAAAGCCACCGTTTCTGAGAAGAACGACTCGAAATCCGAGGGAGCATTACACGCGGTAAATACACAGTGAGATGATTCCTGCACGAGGAGCCCCTCGGCCCTGTAATCCTCCTAGTGGGAGGTCCCGCAATACAACGACCATCACCGAACTCGTTTTTGGATGAAAAGAATTTTACATTCAATTTAATATGTCAACAAATATATTGCAAATGAGTTGTCAAAAAAATTTTAGGCCAGAATATGATTAATTAACTTTTTTTTTAACATTTCACTTAAAATTATTGTATTTTTAAAACAACTGCATGACTTAACTTGCTATTTTGGCTTTACTCAATGCTTACGAAATCTCATTACGAAAGTCATCTGCAAGGGTATGAAATAGGGGATGGAATTTTGTATGAAACTTTTTACTCCATAAACATAATTTTAACATTTGCATAAAATTTCGCATGAAGTTAGCATGATCAAAATAATGGGTAACGTATTAGTGTTTTTCAAAATTCAACCTCCGAAGGGGTGAAATAAGGGATGAAAAATAAATTCTAATATTTATTTGCTTAAAAACTTCACAAAAACAGTTCGTACACATGTAATTTTTCATTACGTCTTCATCCATATAGAAGTGCCTTGGTACCCAAACTAGAAAAACTTGTGAGATGGCGTACCAATACCCTCCGCCGAAAACTGAATAGTTTATTTGCAATAATTATCAAGTATGATACTTAAATAAACAGAAGAGTATTAGCTGTAGTAATATTAAAAAAGTTAAGTTCTAGTTTTTTTAATTAGGAGTGACGTAGAGATGGTGTCGAAGGCCTTAGCTATGTCTGAATAAATGGCAACACGTTTTTTTACGATCTAGGTTCTCTACAATGTAATTGGTTAAGTCCAAGACGGCCTCTTCCGTAGATTTTTTTGACTAAATCCGTATTGCGGTTCAGACAAAAGTTGTTCGTACGCTAGGTATAATGATAATCTGTGATTGATATTTTTTTCATTTATTTTTGATAGAGCAAGTAGTACAACAGATCTGATATAGGTCTGAAATTATTAACGTCCTTTTTAGCTCCACTCTTGTGTATTGGGTGAATAACAGATTTTTCGAAGACATTGGGAAAGGTACCTGTTTTAAAGCTAATGTTAAAAATGTGTGTCTGTAGAGTAACAAAGTATGTTTGAAAATTTTATGCGTTGAACATATTTATTGAGCATGAAAATTCGTAAGCATTGAGTAAAGCCAAAATAATAAATTTTGTTATACAGTTTCTTTCAAAAACACTACCATTTTAAGTTAAATGTTTGAAAAAAATATATTATTAGTGAATTATATTCTGGACTTAATTTTTTTAGATAATCCATTTGCAATATATTTGATGACATAATAAATTGAATATAAAATACTTATCATCTAATAACCAGCTCGGTGATGGTCGTTGTATAGCGGGATCTTAGAACATCTGTAGACTAGCACGAACGACCGAGACGAAGTCTATGTTTATTCAAATGTAAACTGTTACTAGTAGCCAATAGTGAAATCTGGTTTAGATCCAAGAGTGTTGCTCCCCGCCTGCAGCCGCTCGTGCTACTCGCGTGCTTGTAGTGGGGGGAGCTTCCTCCCCTCCCCCGCGCATGGCCCGCCCGCGCCCCGCGCCCCGCGCCCCGGGTCGCCCCGGCCGTAGCTGCATGCTCGTAGCGCCGCGGGTTTAGTATAATAAGTAAATAGATCAGGTTTTTCCCCACGGTTCCTTGCACCAACTGTCAGCAGATGAGGCGTGTGTTAGCTATGGCAACATTAGTGATGAGCCGCGACAAAAGTATGACACTGCTACAAGAGCGATCAGACTCGTGCTTCTGGTGTAAACACGCAGTAGCACGCGGCCGCCCCCCCCCCCCCCCACTCACCCCCGCCCCCTGTGCAGGCTGGCCACGCCCCGCCGCGCCTGAGCCCCGAGCCCCCGCGAGGACGCGGACGCAGAGCCCGCTACGAGACTCGCTGGATATTAGGGTATATTTATACACACATGTACATAAATTATCTTTAATATATAATTTTGTAAGTGATCTCTTAATATATGTGACCGTTCTGACTGAATTTTAAATAATAAAAGATACGAAGTTTTTGTTGTATTTTCATTTCTTTTCCTAGAAATATCAAAATCCTAGAAATAAATCCTAGTCAGCAAATATGTCTCGAGTATAGGCTTCATAATATAATAGAGCAAGAGCCCGTGAACCCGAGGCGTTCGTTATTTTATAAAAGCTGAAAACTTGTCTGCGCATACTCCTAACACAGGTAACAACGATGGACTATTATGAAGTTTGGGTCATCCTGGCTTTGGGAGATAGCGAGGATCAAAATATGAGTTTGAGTACCTCGCCTGTCAAGTCTACCAGCCACAGTGTTACAGCCTCTAGTAGGCCTTACCCAAGAACTGTGTGGGAGGTTTTCTCCATGCCTGTCATTCTATGTACTAAGGTTTATTGCGTGTATGATTAAAAAGATCGTGATTGTTGTGCACCATGATACGATTAAAATATCCTCACATTTGGCTCCAGTGACGCACCGGAGTGGAGGTGCGAAGCAGTCCCGAAGCAGTGGCCTCCTCTCTTCTCTCGCTCCTCGGTCTACTTCCGCGACGTGACTTTCTCGCAGAAGGAGACTACCACTGTCTCCCATGACACGCCCTTCCCTTAACTTTATTTGGTGTCAGAATAGCGATTATAAACATATCTACGATCTTCATTGGTATTTTATAATTAATCATACTACTACAACACTAGATTTATCATGGCTTTTTGGTTACGTAGTTTTGTCCCTTGTATGATGTGTCTGATACCCTTGGTGCCCCTCAATGTGTAAGGTTTGTGGTCCCACCGCCTACCACTTTTCGTTTGCAGAAGCTAGAGAGAGCAGCGCACCGCAATACCAGCGGACATCTCCCACCACAGCCTGAACCCCGCACGGCAACAGAGATCCTCGTCAAATTCTTCTTGTATCTCGGGAGGGAAGAGTCATTACTCCAGCGATCAAGTTGTGGTAGCATAGTTTTACTCTTCACTTTTAGGTTACACTTAAATTAGTAAACTTAAATTAGCTACGTATTAAGAATGGTCAGACAAAACTCAGACAAAAACTAACCGTACGTCATCCATATATATTTATTCAGTATTTCAATAACAGTGCGTCACTAGAATTCTATAAACGTGCGTTATCGGAGCCGCCATGAGTGGGCTACTTGGTCTGGCGCAGCACCGCGTAGAACGTATACGAAGATTTTATTATCTGAAATAAAAGCAGTTCCAGTTATGTTTATGTTAGAGATCGCTTGCTTCCTTGCACATGTTTGTTATTCAAACCATCACTGTCAGAGTCAATGATGTAATCAAAACAATTCCTTTCTTGGATCCAGCCTAACCAGTCAAAGCCAAATTAGTAAATAAAATTCTTGTTCATGGCAATTTGTTCATTTTTAGGGTTCCGTAAAACGTAAAAACGGAACCCTTATAGATTCGTCATGTCTGTCTGGTTGTCTGCCTGTCCGTCCATATGTCACAGCCACTTTTTGCCGAAACTATGAGAACTACACTGTTAAAACTTTGTAAGTAGATGTATTCTGTGAACCGCATTAAGATTTTTGTAAAAAAAAAGAAAAAAAAGAAAAATTAGGGTTGCCCCCATACTGAGAACTGAAATTTAAAAAAAAATAATTATCAAATCTACACGTGTGGGGTGTTTATCGATAGGTCTTTAAAAATGATGTTGAGGTTTCTACTCGTAATATAATTTTTGTCTACACTGAATAATTTGCGCGAGAGACACTTCCAAAGTGGGGTAAAATGTGTCCCCCCCCCCCCCTCTAACTTCTAAAGTAAGAGTCTGCACCTCTGTGTTGTGATATAATAGGAGAACTACGTGACAAGTTTTCAGTTTGCCTCAAATACCTACCCAAATTTTGGTACCAGCTCTCGGAATGTTTGCGACTAATGTTTTTTTTGAAAAATGTTGGCTTCTTCACGTTATTTTCCTTCCCTGATATGACGATATAATTTTTTAAAATTTTGGGAAAAAACGCAAAGGTAAAGCGGGTGCAAGCGGGTTCGTGTCTACGAGCTCGGGCAAGCGAGCATCCTCGCCGCCGAGTGTCGCCGGAGAGACGAGCCCGCCGGCGGCCGCGGTGCTGTCTCCGTCGCACCTTGAGGAAGGTGTCGAGCGAGAGCGGGATGACGAGTCCGGCGGCCGGGCGCAGCGGGCGGCGCGCGCGCTCCATCACCACCAACAGCGCGCGGCGGAACCGCAGCGGCGTGCGCTCCCAGCGCATGCAGTACACCGCCTGCGCCACGCGCGAGCTCTGCAACACGCGGCGGCTGTAGCGCGCAGTGCACGCGGCCCGCGGCGGCGCGCTCGCTCGGCTCACCTCCACCGCGACCTCGTTCCCGTAGTAGCAGTACAGGAACAGCTCGGTGAGGATGCAGCAGATGAACAGCGTCATGGACGCGAACTCCACGCTCGGCACCGGCAGCTGCAACACGCGCGCGTCACTCGGCGGGGCGGGTCTGATCAATAAACTGGAAGATGGCCGTTGGAGCTCAGTAACTTCGTTCACCAGCTTCAACATCGAACTTTGGTTACCATCTAGCACCAAAGTACTTATCAAGACGAATAAAATGAGCCGAAACTATTATGGTATTGTGTTGTTTAATTACTGAGCTCCTATGGTCGTCCTTCAGCTTCATCATCAAACCCAGGTCACCATCCAGAGACAAATTACTCTCCAAGACAAATAAAACTAGCCCAAAGTCGATGCGTCGATGGGTTTATGTCGTTTAATAACTAAGTTTCTATAACCATCTTCCGGCTTCATCATTGTTCAAATCCCAAATACTTCGAAGTGTGCAAATAAAACAAGTTATGATTTAAAATGCAACACTATATTATGTAAATCCAGTAGTTTATACATTTCACAGTTTGGTCATGCAAATTATAGGTGTTACATTGTTAGCGTGTTTTAGAATGCAACTAGCGCCATCTATGTCATCTACAAAGTATTAAACTAGTATGAACATACCGGCCGCCATGGACCATGTCCAATGTCCATTAAACAAAAATACAACGAATATAACAGGCAAATTAAATAGGAAGAACGCTTAAAGGTAAAGGCTTAAATGTTTATCTAAATCGGTATTATATATCTATCATCAGTTACAGACAAAATAATAAGCCTTGACATTTATGTCCTAATTACATTGTTCTTAGATTTAAGTGTTACCACACGGGTAAGGTTGTCCAGACCGGAATGCTTAGCGATAATTACCCCAAATAGCTAGTTCGGTTCAAGCGTTTGTTCAGACAACCAACACTCAACTTACAAATAAATATTGACTCCTTCAGAAATCGAGTGACATCCCGACATGAATTAATTTATGTTGATGTCATTAAGCATTATGGTGGAGGCCTAGGGAAACTGAGCACCTTCAGTGTGTGCCAGTTCCTGCAGAGCTCGAACGGCTTAATATGGAGCTGAGGAGGTTCCAAATGTGACTCTTTAGGATTCGGAGATGCTGTTATTCAGCATCTGGACTATCACGCCCTGGAATGCGCGAATAGTCTGCGTCCTCCTCCGCCTGTACATCTTAACAATGTCAGCGTTAACTATCATTGGATAGCAATGCTAGTGCATTACTGTCTGCCAGAGTTCGAGCTGGAGAATGGGGCCTACCATTGAATCATTGTTTAATGACACTCCGTTTGTGCTTGAGCAAGATTCTTCAAAAACCCACGTGAGCTAAGAAACAGTCCTATCTTGACGTACTACATCGTGATGTCGCAAACAAACCGCGGGAGAACTGTTATTTTCAGACATCTCTACCCTTTGCGCATGACTTATAGAAAAAAAATCATTTATACCTCTACATAATTATAATATTAAATATATCTTTATAGATAGATAGATAACTCTTTATTGTGACACAAAAACAGAAATATTACAGTAAGACACTTACGAACTAGCACCACAAATGGCGGCCTTATTGCTTAGAGCAATCTCTTCCAGGCAACCAGCTATACTGTAGTACTGTGGTAGTCTAACGATAAAACGACAAAACTTATCTCTGGTAGTTGTTTGGGCAAACAATTCTTCATACTTTGCTTCCTCCTGTGTAAAATGTTTGCTGCTAAGGTGAGACCTTGCTTCAACGTACCGGAATCTCTTTAATATTCATTATACAGATCACTGTCACTTATGTAGGCGCATTGAATGCATGCTTATTACGTTATGGCATCTATCATCTTGGTTGTTAGGCTGATCGTGTATTTTGCCAGAGAGGATCCAACCGAGTCGAGTGTTTTGAGCAATCACCGATCGCGGCGGGTCCCTGACCAAACCATCTAATAATATTTGGCTGTACACCTCAGCACCCAGGAGTAGATCTATTTTGTTGGGTGTGTCAAATGATGGATCTGCTAATTCCGTAGACGAAAGAGCTGGAAAAACGTGAGCCATGACTTTTTTACTTGGAAGAAAACTGGTGAGCTTACTTAAAATATGAGCTTTAACGGTTAACGTAAAACTGGGGTCTAGACGAGATTGAACTTTTACCAATACTGAACTATTCGACGATAATGTTGAACCTTGGTCGCTGCCTAAACCTGTGACTAAGCTTGTTCCTGGTATTTTCTTAAGACCAAGGAGCTGAACTGCAGCTTCGGTGATAAAGGAAGCTTGAGAATCTTGAACTAACAAAGATCTAAATACATGAACAGTTCTAGATTTATTTGAAGGTACCTTCACAATAGCTGTTGGTAACAGTATTTGACTGCTTGTATTTAAGAAACACGAAACAATATGAGATTCTGATTCTGGATCTACACTCTCCGCCTCAGAATAAGACGATGTTGTTTCAGTTACCGTAGCTACAACATGACTCTCTGGGGTCTGATCAGTTGTGGCTCCTCCAACAACCGATTTAAAAGTTTTTAGATGAAGTAAAGTGTGGTGTTTTTTCTTACAAAAACGGCATCGAGTAGACGAATTGCAAGAATAAACTGAGTGGTCGGGAGACATACAATTAAAACATAAATAGTGAGTTTGGACAATACTACAGCGTGTGGTAACATCATCCATAGCAAACTTCTTACAATTGAACAGTTTGTGCTTTTCCGTACAAAATAGGCAAGAAACAGTAGTATCAACATGATTGGAAGAGACTTCCTCTTCCTTTGGAACCTTTGTATCAAGAAACTCTAACGAACGAAATCTAATTTGTAAAAAATCTTCAAAATCCTCTAAACTTGGTAACTCTCTACTAGACTCACAGACTTTCTGTTCCCACTGTTTCCGAGTTTCCGTATCTAGTTTCTGACTAATAAGGAAAATCAAAATTACATCCCATGAGTTTACGTCCAAACCTAAATTTTCTAATGCTAACATACATTCTTTAGTTGTGTCTAGCAACTGTTTAATAACATGGGACGACTCCGATGTCAAGTTCTTTTGGCTTATTAAACGTCTTAAAACACAATTAGCAAGATTTTTTTTGTTATTGTATCTACCTTCTAACTGACTCCAACATACATAGTAATAATCAGAAGTACATGGAAAATATCTTAGCAACATTTCTGCTTCACCTGTGAGAGAACCCTTGAGATAGTACAATTTCTGAACGCTATCTATACTTGAGTTATTGTGAATTAAAGACATAAATAAATCACGAAAGCTGCTCCACTCAGAGTAATTACCGGAAAACTTCGGTATGGTTATCTTTGGTAGATTTACATTATTACCGCTCAATGGCTCTTTCTCAGTACGACTGATAGTTTCAGTAGGTGGCTGAAGCGATTGCTTCACTTTGAAAAGAACATCCCTTAATAAAGCTTTATCTTCTTATATATAAAATTCTCGTGTCACAGTGTTTGTTTCCTTACTCCTCCGAAACAGCTTTACTGATTTTTACCAAATTTTATATGCATATTCAGTAGGTCTGAGAATCGGCTACTAGCTATTTTTCATATCTCTAAGTGTTAGCGGTTGTTCACCCCAAACATTTTTTTTTTAATTTTTGGTCAATTTTTTTTGTTCTTATTTTTTTATAATGTGGCGTTAAAAAATACATACAACCCTAAATTTTTACACTTTTATCACCAACCCCTGTTTTTTAATAGCCATTTTAGTAATTTAATAATTTGACAGTGAACTCATAAACGACGGGACCGATTTGAATGTTTTTTTTTGTGTGTGTATTCGAAGATGGTTTAAATTCACAAATAAGCCCGGCAGATGGCGCTGCAGACAGTGTCTAGGTTATGTCCGATCGAAGCTGGAACGGGCCGCTAGTATTCTAGTCCATGCATTACTTTTCGAATTTTTCTAAGTCAATGATCACTCACTATTTTTTCTAAGTTTGAAACTGGTAATAGATAAGGTTAAATTTTGTACTCACAGTTTTCTCCTCAAGATACGGCACTATAGATTCACAAGAACTTTCGCTACAACGTTGCATAGGATGCTCCTCTTGTTACCACGGCTGCTTGGATCACGATGAATGAATGTCCCAGGGGGTGCTCCCCCCCCTGCCAAGCTGACGCTGCAGCAGACGCGCGATACTCCCAACCCGTAGGTGCCTCTTCACCAGGGCACTGAACAGCGATAGCGTACCACTGCCTGACTTGTGTAGGGCGGACGCAGGTCTACTTCAATGCCTTACCGGCATACGAAGGACCATGTTCAAATCCCAAAAACTTCGAAGTGTGCAAATAAAACAAGTTATGATTTAAAAGGCAACACTATATTATGTAAATCCAGTAGTTTATACATCTCACAGTTTGGTCATGCAAATTATAGGTGTAACATCGTTAGCGTGTTTTAGAATGCAACTAGCGCCATCTATGGCATCTAAAAAGTATTAAACTAGTATGAACAATCATCAAGCCCTAATCACCATCTAGCACTAAAGTACTTCTAGGAGCACGCATTTACGATGTAAGATATAGTATGTAAGCGGAGGACAGCGGAGAGTGAGCAGTTTCTCGCCCACGTCATTTGTACAGTTAAGATCAATATAATCAGCTGTTTATACAGTGACGTGGTTTCATTTCATCTCCAGTATCAGTAACACCTACAGTCCTACATACTCATCAAGACAAATAAAACGAGCCCAAAATCTATGAGGGCTATGTTATTTAATTGAGTTCCTATGGCCACCTTCCAGCTTCATCATCAAATCAGCACCATTTCATCATACTATTACAATACATGGTCACCTAATTTACACATATTATATATATGCAATTTTTTCATCATCATCATCATAGAAATATCAAATTTAAGTTGCATGAATTGGTGACAAACATCGGGACAGATGAAACTATAAAAAATCTTGTAACGAGAACATACTGTTGACAAGAAGATCAAAATGTCGGACAAAAAGCCATATTATAATATTGAAAAAACTTACCTTTCTTCCGCACGCGATATTTTATGACATCGCAGATCTTTGTTTAAGTAAGATGGCGACTTATTTAAGATATTTCATACAGCACAAGTGGTATGCTGATACGTGATGGCCTAAATACAATTACAACATATTTATGAAAGACATCAGCCCAGAGCCGCGCTCCCGAAATATTAACATTGTAATGTTGGCGTTTCAGGAGTTTCGGGAACGCACTTCCTGCGTTTCACTTGGCACGCCCCGCACGTTTGCTTTGTCTAGACGGCTTCCTCGAATGATTGTTTGATTTAATATACTGTGCCTATATTTAGATATTTAGGGACTTGAGCCTTCTCCCACGGAGAAAGAAACCAATGCCATAATCCACTACGCCAGTTCAGTGTGGTTTAGTGGATGATGGATGGCAAAAATCTCGTTTTCTTCGAAGAGGTCCCCAAAGTGGCTCCTTGCTATTTTGGACATCCATGCAATCATCAGTGCTGAGCACCGATGGATTTCGTGAGTTTTCGTTTTTTATGAAGAGAGGTGTGAAGTTTTCATCAACTCGTCAACTACCGTATCATCACGATACATCTCGGATCTGCTGTCCTAAATGCGAAAATAATCCTTAGACTGACATAACTCGCGATTGTGAAGGATCTGGCCATTTAGAGAGCCACGAACCGTACAACAAACTTATAATAGATGAACGTGATTATTTACATCATCTGCTAATATAACCAATGACTTTGGCTAACGAAGATAATTATTGAAGTTCTCGTTTTTGGGAGGAGTCTAAGAACCATTGTCTTGGAAAGACTAAGATCTAGTATTTTTGTAAGCTCGTTGCTCGTAGCAGCTTACACAAATCGCCAATGATGAAAATATAACGGAGTAAACAGAGGCTATAAAATTGTATCTGGCTCATATGACTAGACACTGGCCAGGACGAGAACATGCAAGCCAATCTCGCAGGGGGGGGGAGGGCGGCGAAGGACCGGGCGGTACTCACGCTGACGATCTTATAAGCTGCCATGCACAGGATCCAGCCGCCGATACCGAACTGGATCAGGATCGCCGTCCCGAATATGTCTTGAACCAACTTCGTAGTTCTGGGAACATTGCAACAAACATGACTGTAGCTAAATAATTCTTACATTTAGAAACAAATCATCAACAGTTTATGTCATTTCACTACACTTAGCTTAGGATTGTTTTTTACATAATCCAGATTAACGTTTCTAACTTGTGGCAAGCGTCGGTCGTACAGGCTATATAACCGACTATCATAATGAGTAACCAGTGTTTAACGTGTCGCTTGATGGTTGTCGGTGACTCATTATGTCCTTCTTCCGACGCATCACCTCCGGAGGCTGACACAGCACGAGGAACACAACGGAACGACAAAAGAGCGGTGACCAAACCACGAGTGAGGAGATACAGAGTGGAGCCGCGCGCCCGGAGCGAGCGCGGGCGGTACGTTACTGGCAGATCTGCTCGTAGTGTTGCAAGCAGGACAGGAACAACCGGTCCAACGCCCGCTCGTACGCCGCGCCGCTCACTGCGCCGCTCGCCGCGCCGCCCGCCTTCGCCAGCGCAAGGGCTCGCTCCGGCAAGTCCTCGAAATTCATCCTACAATATTACATTATCATCAATTACATTGGCGCCCAGAAGCAGCAATAGGCGCGGGGGCTTGCCAATTACCGGAGGATGGTGAGCTGCGTGGTGCAGTGGTCGAGCACGGTGGCGATGAAGGCGTCCATCGTGGTGTTGGCGATCCCGACCAGGGACGTCACGTAGAACGTGTACAGCAGCACCGCCGCAAACCTGCGGAGAGCAGGCGTCAGAGCGCGGGCGGGCGTGACGTCACGCGGGGCGCGCCCACCCACCTCGGGGACGAGTCGTACTCGAAGGGAACCCACAGCGGGAACCGCACGCGCTCCCCGCGCGCGTGTGACAGCAGCGCGAACACCGCCCACAGCGCGCACGTCAGCACCGCGGTGCCGGCGTACGCGCGCAGGAACCGCGCGGCCGAGCGCGCGCGAGCGGCCAGCAGCGGCCCCGCGCGCGCCCCGCCCACCCCGCGCGCCCCGCCCGCGCCCCCCGGCGCGCCCAGCGAGCGCAGCAGCTCGTCCACGCGCGCCGCGGCCCGCGTCAGCACCAGCTGCTTCACGAACGACGTCACGTGGCACAGCAGCAGGAACATGACGCGCGCCAGCTCCTCCATGTCGGCGCGCTCCTGCAACACGCGCGCGTCACCGCCTGTTACCGCCCGCCCCCCACCCCCGCACCCCGTCCAGTACCTGCGCGGCATACACGCACTCCTGCGCGAGGTAGGCGCCGGTGAGCGCGAGCGTGCCCGCGCGGTAGGCGCCGTGCACGCGCGCACCGCGCCGCCGCAGAAACCCGCAGGCGCGCAGCACTCGCACGTGCGGCGTCACGCTCGCGCCACCCGCCGCTGCGCTCGCGCCGCCCGCCGCCACCTCGTTGCCGCCGGACCTGCGCACACGAGCCGCGTCACCCAGGAGCTCCCCACCTCACCTGGACGGTGACCTGCTGCCGAGGTTCCATTGACCTTAATACTCATGTCGACGAAGCATCATTCACATATTTAAGGAAGCTGAACCGCGCCAAAAACGCGGTAATGGTCTCCGACGAAATTAATGAAGTTACGACATCACGCGGACCCAACCGAGACCTGAACTGAAGACCCGGTGCCCGCCGTAGGGCACGAGTGGTCCCCCGCCTGGGTGCTTACGTCGAAGCCGCACTTACAAAAAAACAGTTTTGGCCTTAAATTTGAGAAACGTAGTACAGATGAAGGGTGGTAGACCCTTTGGATATAACAAAAAAAAGGTAATGAAAAATTTGGTGAATCACCTCAACAGGACCGTAACAACTTGAACTCCCGTAGTATTGTTAGTATTGTTATTATTATTCCTATATCAGAATATTTTTAATATTTGACGACTCTACTAATCTTTAAAAAAGTATCGTTTTTTGAAGTAAAAACTTCTTTAGGCACGCCCAGACCAAGAACAACACAGTTCTAAGGGTGGGTCTATTGAGCTACTATTAAATAAAACACTTTGTTTAGTCCTCTGAAGTTATTTATTGGTTGATTCACTAATATTACCTGCGGTACGTGTAGTATTTCGATACCGCGATGTAGGTACCTTTGTGTCTGAAGCGACACTAGCAACATCTGATTTGATGGTTGCACATTATTAACATTATTGATTCTGAACTGTATCTCATAGATGGCGGTTTAAAGTTTTATACATACATCGCCCACTAAGGGCAAAGTGGAAACTTTGTCCTTACAAAGGTTAATAAAACTTAAAACAATGAAGTTACAAAAAAACATAGCAAAATATACAATTAAAATTGGAAATAACTACAATTTCAACTACTAAACATGAACACATTAAACTCATGATTGAAACAAAATACAATATTTGATTAAACAAATTGACCAAACAAGTTGCTAGTCTTTTGTGACTAGTAGAAAACATAATTTAGACACTGGTATTTTCATTGTTCCATTTTTAGTTTTAAATGTGACGGCTCGTATGATTTAATCTACCCCCGGATGGATAGCAATGATTCTACCAAAGAGCCAACACTGCCAACGACATGTAATGTTATGTATGTAATGTAAATGCAAGTTGTCTTCCTTCACAACTAGGTGCTTAACGGCGGACTGAGAAGTTTGGAATGACCAAATGTCAAGTATTCCTGCGACCACTGTCGCCAAAAAGATTGCAACGTGTTGAATGTTTTGCCAACTGCTTAGGTTACCAACTTTGCGTTCCTCCAAGTTGTGGCCAGGTGCCAGTACCAGCGGTATACCTATCAAAAAATATCCTGGAGTCAATATAATGTAACTTCCAAGTTAGCAGCCATAGTTGACATTGTGCGAGTCTCCGCGAATCGCAATGAAGACCTTCCACCGACTGGGGTGACTATTAAGTAAATAGTAGACTACCGTTAAGTTTCTCCACGCATGCCAGTGAGTTTTATCAGTTTTCATGACAGGCGATGATTCCATCACCACACGTGTCAGTAGAACCAGACCGCATAGCTCCAGTCGTGGTATTGATACCTGTTTAACTGGTGCGAACTTTGTTTTTGTAGATATTAACGATACATGGATTTGGACTTCGGAATTGATTACGCGTGAAAGTACCACGGCACATGAGCCGCTAATCAATGCAGCTAATCAAAAGCTGTATTGATTTTATTGCTAATCCCTTAGTTCATTTCATTATCTTGTCTTTTTCTATTGTATGTTTTCCAGATGAGCTAAAGAGGTCTCTAATAAAACCACTGCATCAAAAAGGACTCAAAAATGATATTAATAATTATAGGCCCATTGCACTCCTTCCATGTTTTTCCAAAATATTTGAAAAAGCCTTGTACAATCGATTGTACTCATTTCTGGACAAAAATAAAATATTACACACTAATCAATTCGGTTTTCAGAAAGGCAAGAACACATCTTTAGCAATTTTCAAAATGTTAAAGCAAGTATGGGATGATATATGAACGCAAAAAACCATGGGTAGCAAAATTTTTATAGACATGTCTAAAGCATTTGATTGCGTAGCGCATAATACAGTACTCAATAAATCAGAAAACATGGGTATAAGGGGCCAAGCTCACAAATTAATAACCTCTTATCTAGAAAACTGAACCCAAGCAATATCCCTAAATGTGTATAATAAAAACACTAAAACTGTGACCCAGTTTCTATCAAACTTCAAAAAAAATACAGTAGAAATTCCGCAAGGAAGTATATTAGGCCCTTTGTTATTTCTTGTATATATCAACGAATTGCCTTTAGTTACAAAGTATTTAACCGTTATGTTTGCTGACGACGCAACTATGTATATTCCAAAAAACGGTATATCTGATAAAGACTTTGAAAATAAAGTTAATAAAATCTTAAGCCAGATAGTGAAGTGATTGGAAGATATAAATTTAAGAACAAATATTAGTAAAACAAAATTAATTATCTTTAAAAATTACAAACAAAGACCTTTACAGCTAAATATCGTAAATATTAGTAACACAGTAAACGTAGTAAATAGTACAAATTTTCTTGGAGTGGTAATAGATACAAATTTAAACTGGAAAGAACACATTCGTAAAGTCAGCTCAAAAATATCACAATATTGCTACGCATTATCAATTTAAAAAATGCTACATCTAGAGCTATAGCTACAAATGCCTATTACGGAAATATTTATCCTCATTTGAGTTACGGCATTATATTTTGGGGAACTCAGTAGATGTAGATTCTACCTTTCTTTTACAGAAAAAATGCCTACGTGTCATCTTTAACCTTCGAAACACTGATAGCTTAAGAAATCTATATAGGGAGAATAATAATATTTTAACAGTAACTGGTATTTACATTTTAGAAATTTATTTGTGAAAAATAATGAGGGTCACTTCTTTGATGTATTGTCGAGTCGTTGTGAAATATTACCTACGAAACATAGGTTTAACATAAATATGTATCCGCCAAGTTAATAATGCTACATACTAGAGATGAAACGAATAGTGGTTTGGCCGGATACCGGATATTCGGCAAGCTACGAGGCCGGAGTGCCGGATATCCGGCTACCGGATATTCGGCCCTTTATTGATTGATTTATCGATTAACGATATGAATATTGGTGCGGTTAACTTAATCGGAAATATTCGGGCGCGTTCGGGTATTATCGCCCGTGAGCGGGAGATCAGGACGACTCGGGGACGTTCGAGTATAGTCGCGCGTGTCTGTTTGTGTTTGTATGGCAGAACGCTTGTTGGAACAAAAAAGGGCAATTTCTCTTTATGTCGCTGAACATGACACACTCACTAATTTGACGTTACAGCAGTGGGGCCTAATGGAGCAGTGCATAAATCTTTTAAAACCATTTCAAGAAATAACGAAAATTACAAGTTCTGGCCTTTCCTGTATATCTGAGTCAATTCCGCATATTTCTGCATTAAAACAATATTTAGACAAAAACGAGACTGCACAAAGAACACCTGACTTAGCTTGTATGAGAGCTTCTTTGAAAGCTGAATTTGAAAGTCGTTTTAAATCCTTAGGAGAGAATCAAAACTACCTAATTGCTACTTTTCTAGACCCGAGGATTACTTAGGAGTTCTTGAAACTGAAAAACCCCGACAGAAAATCATGATAGAGTATATAAAAAACTCTTACGACGAAACTTCTTCTGACAGTAATAAATCATCACCCTTTTCAACACCTGCTAAACGAATAAAAGAAGATGAAACTGGATCCAACTTCACACGTGAAGCTCATGACACTTCTTGGAACTGTTTCAATGAAGTAGCAAAGGATAATACTAGTGATTGTCGCGATCAAGAGAAACAAAATCCAATTGCTAACGAGATCGACTTTTTTTTAAAGACATCTCGAATCGATCGCAATCACGACCCATACATTTGGTGGTCAGTTAATATGCATCAGTACCCACAGTTGTCAAGGTTTGCTAAAATTTATCTTTCAGCACCTGGCAGTAGCGTTTACAGCGAAAGGCTATTTTCAGAAGCTGGTCTGATATACGAAGCCAAGCGGAGTCGCCTCTTGCCAACAAACGTGGAACATTTGGTGTTCATTCATCACAATTTACCACTTGTTATTTTGAGTATTAATTAATTAAAAATATTAAATTATAAAAATATTGACGTTGGTTGTAAAATTATAAAAATATAAGCGATTATAAAAATAAAAACGGCGTCAATAACCTATTGTCGTATAATTTGCCCTTTGTAAAATAATATGTTTTTTTAGAATTTTACTATTCGGTATCTGGCCGGATACTGAATTACTTTCCGGTATCCGGCCGGATAGTGAAAACAAAGCCGGATGGGCCGGATACCGGATAGTAAACTCCTTACATCAACATTCAAATTGGAGAGGGTAGCCAAACAAACATTTGTTGTATCCATCAGCTCTTTTAAGCCTTTAGCTGATTCTGTTGTAAGATTTTTCGGGCTCAAAAACCGTTTTAGCACTTGACTATAAATATATTTTTTATTGTTAAAACGTTCCTCTAACAAATTCCAGCAACGATCAAAATTATTTTCTTGGACAGGAATGTGACGAAGAAGCTGTTCAGCTGCATCCTGTCAAATAACTTTTTAAATAGCGCATTTTTTCTACTTTGTTTAAATTGTCATTTGAACCTATTAAAGATTTAAACAAATCGGACCATTCGGTATAATGTCCACATGAACGGCAGTTTGTCGGTCGGTGACCACTAGGGAGACTACCTTCTCCCGTGGGTGCCGACAATTATGTATGAAGCGTCTGACCCAGCTCGTGACGCCCAGCAGTTTATCCAGACTGCTGTATTTGGTTACCAGCCAATCCATGGTAACTGACGGTTCCTCCGTCACAACGTGGACTCTGAGTCCAGGCAGCTCCTGCGTGGAGGCACTCGGTGGGCTGCTAGGCCAGGACTGCTCCGGTCCGGCCAGCCATTCCGGTCCCCACCAGAGAGAGTGGTGTATCAGCTCCGGTGCTGTACATCCCCTGGACGCGCAATCCGCGGGATTCATCACCCCTGGTACATGACGCCACAGGATCGGCGTCCCGATTTCCTGTATTTGGGAAACCCTGTTTCCCACAAAAGTTTCTAGCTTGTGCGGTGCCGCGCGTAGCCAAGCTAGGACCACCTGACTGTCAGTCCAGGCATGGACGTTCCTGATGTCCACATTGGGCCCCAATTCGGTGGACACGTGACTGATCAGTCGGGATAACAAGTGAGCTCCACATAGCTCAAGCTTCGGAATCGTGAGCCTCGTCCGAATGGGAGCAACCTTGCTCTTGGCCAGCAGCAGTGTGACTTGAGGCCGTCCTCTAGAGTCCACTGTCCGCAGGTAAACCGACGCAGCGTATCCTCGCTCTGACGCGTCGCAGAAACCGTGCAAGCTGGCCTGGTACCTGCCCGGCGGTAGTATCTTTCTTGGCAGAGCCACCTGGTTCAGATCCCCCATGGTGGATATCAGCCGCAGCCACTCGTCCAAGGGTTCTCCTACAAGGGGCTCGTCCCACGAGACACCCAACGTCCAAAGTCTCTGAAGGAGACATTTGGCGGAGAAGAGGACGGGGCAGATCCAACCATTGGGATCGAACATCCGTGCCAGAGTGGAGAGGACCGTTCGCTTGGTCCACGCCTTAGGGGCCTCCAAGTCCACCCGGAACGTAAATACATCCGTAGCGGGCTGGTATCGCATACCCAATACCGCTACCATGTTGGGATCCTCAGCATCTTCAAACAGCTGAGGGTTCTGCTGGTGGTCTTCTGGAATCCCTGCCAGAAGCCTGGGTTCGTTGGACAGCCACTTGCGCAACTCATAGCCGCCCGCGGCGAGTATGCCAATGAGCTCGTCCCTCAAGCGAACCGCTTCTTCAATGGACGCTGCTCCTGTGCAGACGTCGTCAACATACAGGTCCCGTGTGAGCACGGCCGCCGCGCGCGGGAACCTGTGTCGCTCACGCTCCGCCAATTCCAATAGCGTGCGGATTGCTATGTAGGGGCTAGACTTCAGCCCGTACGTATTGGTATTCAGCTCGTACACCCTCATTGGTTTGGTCGGGTCCTCCCGCCAAAGTATGAGCTGAAACCTTCGGTCATCAGGGTGTATCAAGGTCTGGCGGAACATCATCCGGATGTCCGCTCCAAACACCACCTGATGTCTCCTGAAGTTCAGGATGATGTCGATGATGTCCCGATGCAGCTTTGGCCCTGCATGGAGACACTAATTCAGCGACACTCCTGTGGAGGTAGGCGCTGATCCGTCGAACACCGTCCTCAGCTTGCCGTTTGAAGCCTTCAACACGGCGTGATGTGGCAAGAAGTAATGACATGTCGATGTCCAATCGACGCGAGCGAGAGACATGTGTCCTAACTCCTCGTACTCTCGCATGAAATCCACGTACTTCCCCCTAAGTACGGGATCGCGCTGCATACGTCTTTCCATAGACAGCAGACGCTTCTCGGCCAACTGTCGGGACTGGCCCAGCTCCGGCGGGCAGTCCACGAATGGCAGTCTGGTCTGAAATCTACCCGACGGTGTCCTCACCGTATGAGTCTCGTAGAAGGACTCGCATTCCACATGGGCCGGGTCCAACCTGGACACCATGGGAGGCTCTTCCACTTCCCAAAACCTCTGTATCACCCGCGCGATGGAGACTGAAGCGTAGAGCAGGTTGTCCTGGGAGAGCTCCCTCTCCACCACAGGACCCATTATGCAATGGCCAAGAAGGGTAGGAATTGCCGACAACGAAGTGTGGGCAATAGCCTTGGTTGGTCCAGACCATAGCAGCCCCAGGACATCGCAGCCCAGCAGCAGGTCCACTGGTGCTGGCTCGTAGAACCGGGGGTCTGCCAAGCGCAAGCCCTTTGCGAGAGACGCCAACCCTGGCGGTAAGAACACGGAGGGACTGCATCCAACTACCGTGTCTATGACCGTAGCCTGAACCTGGATCCTCCAGGAGGACGGTTCCGCACCTGAAAAGGCGAAGGATGTCTCGCCCGCGAGACATCTCACTTCCACACCCCCTACCCCACGGATGGGGGAAGCCTTAGCTTTATATCGCAGGCCCAGGCGTGTCGCCACTCGAGTGGTGAGCAGACAACCCTGGGCGCCTGTATCCAGGAGAGCACGTACCCGTACGTGGTCCCCTTTAGGACCCCACACGCGTACCCACGCGGTGGGGAGGAGCACAGTCCCTGGCTCCTTGTGTGACTGCGCACCGGCTAGTCAACACTGGCCGGCGCCGTCCGACACCGGCGGACTAGGCGGGCCTGGCCAGTAGGGCGGTCTCGCGCAATAGACCACCGACCGTGGTGGTGCGTATGGCGCAGACGGGTGTCCATACCGGAAGGGAGGCGGGTGATACTCCAGCCGCGGATACTCGTGTATCGGCGGCGAGAAGCTCACCGGCCTCTCCTTGTGCTGCTCTACCGGAGGCGGCGATGGGGGGTAGGAGAAGGGCAGCCGGTCCAGAATGTGCGGGCTTATAGGGCGCCCGTCCCGCCAACAGGCCCGGGTCCTCGGGGGCCCACGCGTAGCCACATATGCCTGGGGCGGGCCGGTAGCCCTACCGGCCGGCGCGTGGACCGGACTATCCACCCGGATCCCTGCCGGGTTCATGGGTTGAGCGCGGGGTGCGTCGTACACGGGATGTCCGTAGCCTCCCGGAGACTGCGGAGTCCGTGGACGCGCGCCCCCGCCCGTGGGGCCCCTGCCCCTTGGAGGGGGCGTGCTTCGCTGAGGGCGCCCTGCGCCCTGTGCGTGTCCAGGTCCTCTGGACGGCGCGCCCCCGCCCGTGCCCTCTGCATCCCCAGAGAAGCGGCACAGGGCCTCCAGGTGTGGTCCACCACACCTGGGGCACGGCTGCTGCTCGGAACAGTCGCGGTAGTTATGCTGCCCGAGGCAGCCGTAGCATAGTTGGAGCCTCTTCGCCAGCTGCCGGCGCTCCAGCACCGGGAGGTTGGCGAAGGCCCCACACCACCGCAGCTCATGTGCCTGGCCACATGAGGGGCACCCCCCTGGGGTGCTGGTCACGGCCGCGGTCACCCTTCCGTGGCCCCGTGTCCCCCTGGAACCTCCCGGAGGTTGCTGCGCACCCGTGCGCGGGGGAACCCCGGAAGACCCTGCTCCCGGGTCGGAGGACTCTGCCAGTCTGGCCTCCCACTCCAGGAACTGGAGCAGGTCCCCCAAAGTTGGGAAGGCCGTCTTCCCCTTTCCGGCCCTGTCCAGCTGCTCGCGGTCAAACCGCGACCTCGCGTCCGCCGGGATGCGGTCCTGTATGACGTGGACCAGGAGGAACCCCCACTCCTCCACCGGCAGCCCTAGGAGTCTGAGGGCGTTGATGGCCACCCTCACCGGCGTCAGGATTTCCTTCCTGATCTGTGACCGGGAGGTGACCTTCCTCAACGTCAGCAAGCTCCTGACGTGGGCATCCGCCAGTAGTCGAGGGTTCTGGTACCGCGCCTCCAGCAGTTCCACTGCTGTGTCGTACTGGTCGTCCTCGACCGGGAGATGCTGGATGAGCGACCGCGCCTCATCCCGCACCGACGCGAGCAGGTAAGCCAGTTTTTGACCCTTGGTGAGATCCGCCCTGTTCTCCACCAAGGATCCAAACATATTTCGGAAGGCCGTCCACTCCTCGGACCTACCTCCGAAACTGGGAAGCTCGAGGGTGGGCAGCCGGCTGACCACCCCCGGTCCCATGGCCATTGCTGGCTGAGCGCCAGCCGCTGGCGCCTTGGCTGCCTTGCGGATGACTTCCGCCCGCTCCGCGATGTCGTCCGCGAGCTGGAAGATCTGCTCCATGTCTTCCTCCGCATCCTTGTCGCAGGCCCCCTGACTAAGGAGCTCTGCCAGCGCTTCCTCCGCCATGCCGACGCGTTCCCGCACGTCCTGGGCCCGGAGCAGGATGGCATTCTCTTTGTTGGGCCGCTCAAGGAGCGCTGCCGCAGATGCGAACCATCGCATCTGCGATTGTAACACAGACCGTGCCTTCGCGGGCGGAGCCATGACGCGGAGCTAAACTACCAAGTTAACCCCTAAATCACAAAACAACAAGGTTGGCGACCGCACCAATTTTTTAAAACCATACAAAAGAAAATGCAAATAAAAATACACACAATCAAAGTTGTATACAAAAAAACAATATTAATTTATATGTATGTAGGCGGGCCGAGTCTCGCCATCATCATCAGTAGTCGCATTCTTCTGCTGTGGGCGTAGCCGGTGGGTAGTGTTGGATGAAAACTCGCGAACTCACAAACACAATAGGATTTATTAAGTTCAGGTAACAAAGTAGGTTGGCCTATTATTGCTTCTTGGCAGCGTGACGTCAGCCGCACCGACGTTATTCCATTTCAAGGATAATTAACACAACTTCACTTAAGTCAAAGTTTAGAGACGAACTTCTTGGCTTCACCTGGACTCACCGTGCGGGTGCCGGGTCCATCGTGTGGCAGAGAGAGAAACCCCAAGTAGACCCCAAGACTTGCGACTCGGGCGTAGGTTTAAGGGGCCCCTTTAAAGCGCGCGCTGACGCTCACCTTGCCTACTCGCATCTCTCTCCCTGCCCAGCCATATGCATGCTGTAATCAGCATAGATTCCAATAGCTTAGGTGTTCACTCTCCGAGCGCAGGCAAGCGACTGTCCGCTCCGCTCCCGCTCCGAGCGTAGGCAGCGATGACATAATGTTGCTCGCGCCGACACGGCTATCCTGACATGCGCAAGTCCTCGTGCGCCTCTCGCCTCTCCTTTGGCTCATGTTCAGTTAATCTGTCAAGGAAGAAATAAAACCACTAGGATCACCATATTTACTATGCTCGTCCTATCCTGACATAAAAGACCTAATTTCACGCATGTACGCGTAGGTGAATACAACATCCCTCATTAGACCTCATGCAAATGAAACCAGCTAGAGGTATCCCTTCGACCAAGACTCGTCATCTCTTATGACGACATGGACCGGACGAGCCCGCAGCTTTCCCTGATACATACGTACACTGTGTGTGCTATTCGACCTCGTGCAAATAATACTCGACCGAGGTGTCCCTTCGACCGCATCATTATCTCATATGATGACTTGGACCGGACGGCCTCGTCGCTCGACTAGATAACCATCTCATATGGAATACTCGACCGAGGTGTCCCTTCGACCGCATCATCATCTCATATGATGACTTGGACCGGACGGCCTCGTCGCTCGACTAGATAACCATCTCATATGGAATACTCGACCGAGGTGTCCCTTCGACCGCATCATCATCTCATATGATGACTTGGACCGGACGGCCTCGTCGCTCGACCAGATAACCATCTCATATGGTAACTGTGAAGGTGGTCAAAGAGCATACACTGCAATACATAGCCATCTACAATTTGATCGTATGAACTGACGTATTTTTCAAACTACCTTCAGATACCATTTTAAGTAACCTACAAAAATCTCGAAATATTTACCGACTCACATTTATCAAACGGGTCATTTTGTGCGTATAGGTACCCGCTGTCAAAATAGATTACGATTGCTCCAACTAGCCAGTAATGTTAACGCACTATGCCAATGAGTGAACACATTTTCTTCAATAGTGAAATTTTCTCAAAATTAAACCAATCAGATTTCTAAAGTAAATAGGTAACTGTGATGATAAACTTGATGAAACTGCTTCATGAACTCAACTTGGCATAGGGTGTGATATTACAGCGATTCATCATCATCATCATCATCATCATCAACAGCCCACTAAACGTTCCCACTGCTGGGACTCGATTACAGCGATTGCAATCTTTAAATTAAAACTGAATGAATAGGCACTAATGACAACTAGAAACGAACACACCTGATTGACATCTGAGGCTCCTCGCTGAGCGTAGACTTCCGACTCGTCAACTTGATCTCGGTGCAGGCCGGCAGGCAGCACCTCGACAGACCCGCTGTCCAGCAGCAAGCACGTTGGATTTGCCAGCCAACAGGCAAGCACTCGGGCGCGCCAGCCCAGCAGCCAGACGGATCACGAAGACAGACCAACCGGCAGGCAGGAACGTCTACTTTTGGCTTGATCTTCGGTTGAGATGAATTCTTCCGTATTCCGTCTGCTCTCCTCTCACAGTAGCTTCATTGATACATCGACGTGTGGGTTGTGAACCTTCGATGCGGTAATTTTTTTTCTTCATTTACGTTTTTCCAAGAATTAGTCAACAAAGTGACTAATCGGCAAATGCGGGTAGTTTTCGATATCGCTTGGGTTTTCGCGATTCATTTGAATAACAGCACCCACTTTCGGTTCGGTCGAAATGTAAAAGCACCTTGTTTCCACGTAATTCCTTTGTAGGGCAATCTCAGTTAACCACGATGATGCTTCACCTCGAAACGCCTTGCTTGTGGTCGATTGCCACTGGGTCGATTTTCTTCTTTGTTCTCATCCATCACGAATCCCACTTCTGATGTAGGCGGGCCGAGTCTCGCCATCATCATCAGTAGTCGCATTCTTCTGCTGTGGGCGTAGCCGGTGGGTAGTGTTGGATGAAAACTCGCGAACTCACAAACACAATAGGATTTATTAAGTTCAGGTAACAAAGTAGGTTGGCCTATTATTGCTTCTTGGCAGCGTGACGTCAGCCGCACCGACGTTATTCCATTTCAAGGATAATTAACACAACTTCACTTAAGTCAAAGTTTAGAGACGAACTTCTTGGCTTCACCTGGACTCACCGTGCGGGTGCCGGGTCCATCGTGTGGCAGAGAGAGAAACCCCAAGTAGACCCCAAGACTTGCGACTCGGGCGTAGGTTTAAGGGGCCCCTTTAAAGCGCGCGCTGACGCTCACCTTGCCTACTCGCATCTCTCTCCCTGCCCAGCCATATGCATGCTGTAATCAGCATAGATTCCAATAGCTTAGGTGTTCACTCTCCGAGCGCAGGCAAGCGACTGTCCGCTCCGCTCCCGCTCCGAGCGTAGGCAGCGATGACATAATGTTGCTCGCGCCGACATGTATATGAAAGTCCAAAACAATATTCCCTATGTCGTTTGGCAAATAAATATTCTCTTATGCAGCCAAATAAACACAAAATAATTATTATGTTATCTGGCAATATCCGATGCAGATAAAAAAGCCCTCGCCAAATTGCTTCGTTTGCAAGTGTAAAAAGAACCTTAGATAGACTTTCCGAGTCTATGGTTAGTTCCGACCAATGATAGAACAACAGCTTTCACAAAATGGCCGGATATTTTCCCAACAAATAATGCAAGATGACAAAATGACGAAACAATATATTTTTCCAGATTTTCAACAAATCCTTTGTTAGAAACACAAAATATCCATTAATAACAAACCCTACAAGCAAAGTCACGCGAAACGCCTTGTAGATTAACTACGCTCTGCTACCAAAATGTTTTCGATAAACTGCCGTTCAGCATGGGAATCCGCCGCGATCTGAACGGTAGTGGTTACCCTAGATAAACCTAACTTAAATCTAGGTCTCTGCTACCACCCAGTTTACGACTGGGAACGTTTTAACACTAAACCTATAAATAACTAGTACACGGTACCTTGGCTAACCAGTCCTTCTGGATAGGGTGTGTAAAACCTAGACTTCCCTAGAATCTACCCCAGGTTCCCCGTGTATCTAATATTATAATATATATAAATAGATGGGTACGATACGTGTCAGATTCTCGTCCGAGTCGGCCTCCTTCCGAACAATTGAGCACCGCAATCCAGTAACCAATATCTCGCGTCCGCGCGGATAACTTTTATCCCACAAACAAAAGGGTTAACGCCCGGCGTTATATAGTTCACACAACCTTCGTTCTCGCGACCGCGCTGAGAAACGAAGGCACCACAAAAACACGCGATCCTCGCGAAGGGTCCCGGACCTCTAGCAAACACTTGCACCCGGTGCACTTGAGTATGCGACAATTATTCCCGCGACCGCGCTTTCGAGTACCGACTCGACAATTCAACAGTCCCGGACTGATAGTTGAAACAAAGGGACAATAAGACATGCGCCCGCGCAGTCGACTAGTTCTCAAAGCACACTCACAACTGTGTCGGAGCCGTCCGAGCGATGTACTCAACTTAAAAACGAAGATGTCGGTAGATCTAAAACGTTGGCCGCGCCCGGCCATAGACCATAAATACCCGTTTCTACAAGTTAGCAAAATACATTGTTACGTCATTCTATTCCGAACAATTGGGTATATCGATTTTGTTACATTACTCATTGAGGAACATTCTTTATTATCTGTTTTACCAAATTTAGACGATAATGTTTTCAAATTACATTTATAATCTTCGAATACCTCTTCGCATTTGTCGTAAATTTCCGATTTCATATAATGAGAATTATTAATTTGAGGGCTGAAATTCCATATCAACTCTTTATGGCCAGATAGAAATTCAAACCAAAGCTGATCTATCAATTCTAATCTTCCTTCTACATATTCCTTGGTTATCCTTGCCCTGGGTAATTTTTTAAAGTTTGTTTGCGCTTTACAAATCCGAGAGTACAAATTGCTTTGAAAATTAATGATTGCTTCCATTTTGCTTAAGGCACAAAATCAAAATAACAATATTCAAGTTACAGTAAATATTAGTTATAAGTGTTGATGCTATATAAAATTAAACGAAATTATTCCAAGTCGATGGCCAAATGTGTTTGGTTTGTTTTAAGTGTTTGGAACCTTGTCGTACAAAATGTTTTTGGAAATTAGCCTAGGTTCCCCGTCGTTTTTTATAAAATTATTCTAAGTTACCAAGCACACAATTTTGACTAAGTGACTAAAAGTTAAATAATTAAATTTATTTTTTCGTTTTAACATTGTGGCCTTATATGATAACTTATTGACTTAAATAAACTAACATGCATTATTTTTAGTATCAAATTGTAACCCTAGCTCCCACACTAGGATTCCCTGTGTTTGTGGGTTACTAGCTAGTTCTCTTCAGTTGTGCGTATTTATAATAATAATAATAATAATTGTAACATAATGCTAATTGTAACATAAATCTACATATTATTTTGAAAGTACTTACACCAATTTGTAGATTAAGTTCAAAATTACTCACAATTACACCATGTCACTTATCCGTTTAGATGATACGATGCTGTTGCTAATTCTGCTCCGCTTCTTCGCACACTTCCTTCACGTGACAGGACTTCCAACGTCTCCCTGCAGCGTCTAACTTTGTTGGGATGAATGCCGTTCCCTGACGTCACCGTATTCTTACGAATGTATAATATCTTCACACTCGCTGAACCACCGTGTGAGGTAACTGCAGTGAAGCCGCTCACACCTCGTATGTGAACAGTGCACGCAGTTGACACAAACCACAGAATAGCTTGGTGATGTTGCGACAACAATCCGCTGTCCACCAGCTATGAACTCGTTGAATCAAAAATAGATCCGACACTCGAAGGACCATGAACAACACAGTCCTAAGGGTGGCTCTACAGAGGTACTAATAAGTAAAACACTTTGTATAGTGTTTTACTTAATAGTAAAACACAGATTTTTCGTGGGATGGGAATTGAATTCTAGCGTGACGCTCGGGTATGATAAGAAATCTTCGGATAAACTCGGGACCATGGCCATTGGCCATCTAGAATTAATTCATTTCCTATGGGAAATGCTAAAAGGGCGTAGCCTGGCCATCTATAAATGTATCAGCCAATGGGAAATGCTGACGCATTTCTAGATGACCATGCCATGCCGGCCAGGCCACCCCCTCCGGCTCCTCCAGTGTAGTTTCCAAAGTAAGTTATCAAATTCTAAGTTATAAGTTTTCACTTCTATCGGCAGTTCCTATGACTGCCAATTTTTTTTTCCTGAGACGGAGCGGTTCTATTTGAGTGCTTATACTCACATGGTTTGTGATAGAATGGAGCTGCGAGCGGTCCCGCCGGCCGCCGGTCGCCGGCCGCTGGTCGCCGGCCGCGGGACATCCCGGCACACGAGCCCCGCCCCGCCCCGCCCCCACCTCGCCCACTTAATTACCGTTCTCAGATTTAATTGAACGTCAGCCGAAGACATCGTAATTAGTACCGTTAACAGGGCTTCATGTTTTATTATTAAAGAAGCGTCAAACTTCCGCTACGATGACGTGATAACGTCGCGCCGGGCGCACACTGCGAGCGAGCGAGTGAGCGCGAGCAATGCCACTGCTAATATTTTGACCTTTTAGAAACACTTTAACTACTATATAAAATACATTGATTAACCCGCTACTAAAAGGCACAACCATCTCATTAATATTTGTTAGCCAACGAGATGAAACATGGTTTCAACAGTGCTTAATTTGGCCTAGAATTAATGTAATAATTCGCGGTCATCACGGAAATGGAAAGATACAGATTGTGGAACATGAACTTGAACGGTACAAATTACTTATACAGGTCTTAGCGAGAGACCTATTATGGAAAGGGCGCGGCCACTTTGACTTAGAGAAACATATAATTTACTTCGCAGACAGTGATAAAACAATGAAAGGATGCTGTTTTCAGATCCAATCCAGTAAATGATAAGATTATAACTATGAAACTCAGCGCATCACCAACCCCGTTAAACATTGTTCAATCCTTTGCGCCCACAACATCAGCTAAACCTAATCAAAATTTGCGCGTGACGATGGCAAAAGACGTGACGGCATGACTGTTGTGCCTTGGAAGTTGGGTCGGCCCCTAGTGTGGGATGCAACTTGCGTCGATACTCTGGCACCATCACACCTTCCAGAGACACATAGTAGGGCTGGTGCAGCGGCTAATTCAGCTGAGCGACTCAAACGGCGCAAATATGCAACCCTCGGAAGAGGTTACATATTTGAGCCATTTGGGGTTGAGACATTGGGTCCGTGGGGGCCGGGAGCTCACCTCATTTTCAAAAGCCTTTCCGAGCGCTTGGTCGACGCAACGCGTGACCAAAATGCTGGCGTTTATTTGGCCCAACGCATAAGCATTGCCATTCAGCGTTGTAATGCCGCCAGCATGCTGGGTACGCTTCCGATTGGTAGTGGGCTTGAACATCTTGATTATCTGTAGACCTTCATCGGTCTATGGATAATTCAGGTGTGCTTATTGTAAGTAGTTAGTTAGGTATGTAGCGTAGTGTAGTTCTCATTGTATTTTAGTTTTGTTAATAAAGGCTCTGCCCCTGTAAAAAAACCAAATAGAAGATTTCTAAAATGATGTAGATGTTATAGCTAGAAAGGGGACTACTGATTGTAGGTGTACGAGAAAGTGAGGTCCCTTGTCAAACTAAGTTTCTACTTCTATACAAGCTCTTCTTTCCCCCCGAATGAATAATTAAGTTAAAACATTATAATTACAAAGTGCTCTGCTACCAGTGTGCCGGATACAAACATAAAACGAGTACCGACTCGTATGCCTGAGGTCCGGCCTTTTTCCTGAAAGATTTTTTAATTCGGACCAGTAGTTCTGGTAATTAACGCATTCAAACAAAATACCTCTTCAGCTTTATAATATTATAAATTATTGTATTTGAAGTATATCATCTGTGTATTTTTTATGTACTAAATTCAGGGGATAATTCTCTAGATTCCGAGAAAGATGAATTGCTAGATGAATGGACTAATAGAGTTTTGCTTGTGGTTAAACACACTAAACATACTGACCAGAATCCGTCACGCGCTCGGCGAGCTCAAACCCATGTATTTACATTAATTTCTTCTACAAAGGCTTACATTCTATTTTGCCGTATTTCGAGTTTACGGACACCGCCGCCGCCGGCCCGAACAAACATGTGGATCTGACTACCGCCCCGCGCCGGCCTTACTCTCAACATTAGGTAATTAAAACAATATTTGCATCATGATAAAGTCCTGTACATTGGTTTTTCAATACACACGTACAGTAGAATTTTTGTATTTCGAGCTTGAAGGGATACGGCAAAAATACGAAAACATAAATACTTAAGCACTCAGTTTTTTCATTCCTTTGGTACTTTTGTCTGGAATATTTTGTTGTCGTGGGAAAATAACAAAAATGAAAACTGCGCGGATAAACCACGGGTGCGCTTTATTAGATGTATATTTAAATCAAAAATAAACATAAATAAACATAAATAAATATAATAATTAGTGCCTACTTTGATGATCCCATTCTTGTCTTTGTTGGTCTTCGATGGTCATGGTTTCGTTATATTTAACATCGTAAAAACGAAAGTTCATTGGTTCAAGAAAATAGTTTGGTGCGAGCTGAACTGCGTGAGAATAAGGAACAGTTTTTTTTTTAATTTTACTGCTCCACAGACTCCGGGGTCCGTGACCTTTGTCAATCGTTTTCTTTTTATTACATGAATCTTGGATTGGAGAAGAAAAGGAAATAGGAGAGAGTAGGGAACATTTTCTTGCTAATTCTAGGACTATTTTATTTTCTGAGTCGCCTCCTCCCGGCTCAGCGCCTCCACCACGACTGCATTTCTATCCATGATGGCCATCTGCATATTGAACTCTCGGATGGTCTTCGGTGTTGCAGATAACTTCGTAAAAAGTAACTTCGTGCGTAAATGATTTCCCTCCACTTACAAAAAAAAAAAAAAAGGTTAGGTTAGGTATTTTTTATCCTGTCCGGGCGCAGAGGCCCGGCTCGCGAGCTTTGGTCCCTAACATGGGGGTCAGGGGATTAGGACCAAGGTACTTTATTACAAAAACAATCTTATTTATCTCAATAGCCTAGCTACATGTATGTTGACTTAATAATCTTATTTTCTAATAAAACATTAATATCTTTGTAATGTCTGTATATAACATAATTATTTTGTCTTTCTACTTTTCAATCTAATCTCGCAGTCTGTTTGATTACAGGTGTGTTTTCATTTGTGTACTTTAAAATTACGCCTCTCTATTTACCTATACATGTTTTGTCATCTTCTTAACTCATTTTATTCGTTTATTCATTTTAGGATGATTTATCTATATAGGTAATCATTACATAATTGTAAATATTCAACCTGTTTTTAATTATCTTGCATTTCTCTTTATCGTTGCTCTACATATATCTGTATAATATTCGAGGAACAGGTCTCTTGTACTGTCTTCATTAAGTATGCTACTAATTTGGTCCTGAGTGACTGTTTTATTTATTTTCATTTCAAGCTCATAACGTTGTTTCATATTTACAGGACAATTGACTATTAAGTGTAACGGCGTGTCCTCCCTGCCCGGTTCACAAATAAATGATGGGTTTTCCTTCAGTTTGAACCGATGCAAGTACTGTGAAAACCCACCATGTCCCGTAAAAACTTGCGTTGAGATACCGTCTGGTTTTATTTTGCGTATTAAACTATACGTTCTTACTGGGTCTGGGAAGAAGACGTCGGTTACACCTGCCGTTGTACTAGTTTTAAAACGCGGGTTCCATTCATCAAGCGCACTCAGCCTAATGTGTCGCTTGACGAATGAGACCGGGCACCTGTCATACGCTGGCTTGATTTTGGACCCCAAAGCTGCCTCCTTGGCCAACTAACCCGCTCGCTCGTTACCCTCGAGTCCCGCGTGAGCCTTTATCCAATAAAGGCTTACTTGTTTGCCTGCATTTTTGCATTGGATAAGGTGTTTCCATGTTTGGACTACGAGGGGATGCAGGGAGGCGTTATTTACTATGGCCTCAATGGCCGATCTAGAATCGCTATACACCCCAAAACTGGTCTCCGATCGTTTCGTCACCTCTTCCGTGGCTCGTCGTATCGCCAGCAACTCTGCTTGGTAGACTGTGCAAAAGGATGACAGTTTCAACTTCAGGCTTTTGATTTCGGCGGCACAGCTACGAAGGGACAGTGCCGCTCCCACCTTGCCCTCTATTTTACTGCCGTCCGTAAAGATACAGATTTCGTGATTTGTGAATCTGTTGACTGAGTCCACGTCGTCTACCAAGCACGTATATTCTAGACCGATATTTTGAGCCGGATGTAGTGTGTCGGCGAACGCTGTCCTTTGTTCGATTTCTGCGTCTCCCAATATTGGCTGGGGCACTCCTCTTTTTGTCTCGCTTCCTGTACTCTGAGATCGAGGGGAAGTATTCCAGTCAATACTAGTCCCGAGTTCAGAGAAACCGTTCGGTAGGCTCGGCATAATTTTTGCACAAAACCTCGCTGGACAGCGTTGCGGTGCTTTAAGATCCCCAGTTTTTTAGTGGCAGAACCCCACACGCTTGCCGCGTACATCATGATTGGTTCTACCACTGCGGTGTATATAATCCTAACTATTTCCGGGTGCAGACCCCAACTGACTTTCGCCGCAGTGGACACCTGTTTGTAAATGTTGATGGCTTTCTTGCAAATATATGGACGTGGCTGTTCCATGTTTGTTTGGCGTCTATTTTTTCGCCAAGGAGTTTTAGCTCAGAAGACATTTCGATGCCAATCCCGCCCATGCTCAAGTGCGGAGCGTCATGTTTCAGCTTCCTGGTCATTAGAATTGCTTTTGTTTTATGCAGACCGAAGTTTAGCTTATTCAGGACACCCCACCCACGAACCCAGCCGAGGGTGACCTTCGCCTGTCCCTGAACTTCCTGCGCCGTGTCTCCGTCGAAAACCAACACCACGTCGTTAGCGAAGGCCTGTGCGTAGTACCCTTTCTTATCCAACGATTTTAGGAGGGGTTCCAGTAGGAGATTCCAGAATATTGATCCGCCTATGGATCCCTGGACACACCCTTTTTTGGTGCTTTTTGTGTACTTTTCGGCCATGTACCTTATGCTGACGCTGCGTTCCTGAAGGTAGCTATCCAACATGTTGTATATGTTTGAAGGACACTTTTCCTCAGCTAACCGTGCTTTAATTGCTGGCCACCAGGCATTATCAAAGGCTCCTCTATGTCCAATGACACCACGACAACCAGTTTTTTGTGGTCAATTTTTGTCGTTAATGTGCTTCATCAGGTCATAGAGGGAGTCTTCGTTGCTTTTCTGGGGCATAAAGCCGTACTGGCGAGTGCTTATCCTTCCTATCAGGTGCCACTTTAGCCTTCCCACCATCATCTTCTCCAAAATCTTCCCCAGCACGGGAAGAAGGCCGATGGGCCTGTACGATTTTGGATTTGTGTAGTCCTGTTTGTCCGGCTTTCTTAGAACTACTACTGTGGCCTTCTTCCTGATACCGGGGAAAAGACCGAGTTTGAGGCATTTGTTTGCTATTTCGAGGAAAATCTGTGGATCCACCATGATTACACGGCTACAGATATCCGCCGTCAGGCCATCCTCTCCGGGGGCCTTTTTAGGGTTGAAGCTATTCACCGACATTCGTAGCTCTTCCATGGTGAAGGGTGGGTCATGTTCAACATGATCTCCCGTCATCTGTTCTGTAGCTATTTGCCTTATGTGTCGGTCATAATATCATCCTCTAAGTCCTCCGGATACAAGGTGTCAGCCAGCATTTTGACCGATCCTCCGGGGTCCAAAACCAAACCATTTTTTACTAGTGGTAAGTTTTCTTGTCTTTTCTTTGTTTTCCCTCCCATAACCCTTCTCGACCCTGCTTCCCACAGAATTCTTTCCAGCTTTTAATTTGTGCTGTTTTAGCCTCGCTCTCATACCTTTCCTTTGCCTGCAGGTACTCAGCAACGACTCTCTCTCTCCGCACTGGCGCTGCACATCGGATACGCCGCTTCTTATTATCTACGTCTCTCTTCAACGCTTCGAGCTCCCCACTCCACCATGGTAAGCTTACCGCATGCCTTGGTTTCAGCGTAGATACCGCGAACTTACAGGACTCTGTGATTATATCCGCGTAGATGTTTATCTTTTGCTCTAATTCTATTTTAATGTTTATGTTTTGGATAACTTCACTACTAATGTTTCTTTCCGCCAATGACTGGGTCATTTTTGAATTAAAATTGCTCCCAGCCCTCTAAAAAATTTGTAGTACGATGACGTTCATCGAAAACACACCATGATTTTCTGAACTCAGCATCACGCGGTTTGATCCATTGTTTAATCATATACATACGAAATTTCTCACTTTGGCCATCATTCGGACTTTCTGATGCGATATAAGCCCATCCATTTAAAATTTCTTTATCAGGTATCAGTGGGAGTAAGGCAATCAGTGCCACTTGCCTTTTTAAAAACTTTGATTTAGTTAGCCCAAGAGCGGCTCCTTTCTTCCAGACTGCTTGGTTGTAATGAAAGAAACAACCTTTAACTGAAACTTCTGGGAAAACCTTTTTTATTGCATTCATTGCTGCAATTTCATAGTCAGATTTGTAAGTTGTAGGTTTCCAAACAGGAATTTGTGACTTTATCAATTTAAATAAAATATCATAGGTCTTTTGATCTTTATGACTCATCAATGCGTAAACTACGGGCACAATATGAGTAGTCGCATTCTTACTGCCGAAATCTGCATGTATAGTATAAATCTGTTGAAATGGTTTTGGACAGCTATTAAATGTTCCATCACTTAAAAAATCTTTTAGATTACTCATAAGGTGTCTCATATCTCCGGCACTAAATATTACTATTCTATTACCTTGGTGACTGTAGTCCGCCAATAGAAAAGGTATAAATTTGGGAGGTATTTGTATAATGAAGTGTCATTAAGATCATTAAAAAATATTTTTTGCATTTGTACATCATCATTCCGTTTTTTGTATAATGTACTCATGATGTTTTTAAAGGGTGGTAGTTTTTGACGTGACAACGTCTTATAATTCGATGAAGCCGGCTGCACGCCCGCAAAACATGATGTCATGTAACGTTACCGCCGTTACCTCGCCGCCGGCGTTACCTCGCTCTAAGGCGTAGTTGAAGTTGTCACGTTCAACTAACGTCAGTAACCCGACTTTACAGACAACCATTTTTTAAATTAAATCGAAACCATCATCTTTCATAGAACATATTATGGCTTCTTTGTAAATTCTTGGCACACTTTTACTGGCCTCAGTTGCGGAAATGTCTTGTTTGACTTCATGTAATTTTTGATCATAAATATTTTTGGCAATGTCAGGGGCATGTGAGTGCGAATTTCCCATAATAACAGCATTATTCTGTAAGAAAATATTAAGTTCTATATATAGCGCAATGTTAAATGTTTTTAGGTAGGAATTTCTTATTGTAAATATGAGGAACAGGACAAATATAAAAAAGCACTTTACTGACGTGCTGATAATTGTACTAAAAATAAAGATGCATGAAACAAAGTAGGTATGTATACTGATACTGATATGAAAGTAGGTATGTATACTATTCTTACCAGAATCTTAACTGATCCACGACACTTTTGCCTTCTTTGGTAACACTCATATACAGTTACTCCATTTTCAAAGTCTTTTTTTTTAAAATATTGATGACCGGCGTGTAAAAGCACCTGACCACCCCCTCTATTTATAAAACTCCATTGGATATCTACCGCAGCAGAAGTACCGGGTATGTCCGACATCGTCGGTACGTTATTAAAATCTGTAAAATTAAAAGTGGTAAGTATTGAATAACTTTTGTTTCATGATTATAAGTTCACTCATTCGTTTTTCTATTTCCACTTTTAAATATTTCCAAGGTCGTGTGATGTATAAAAAAACTTGTTTTAACTTACCGGGCTGTAATTTCTTCGCTGTAATTTTCTAGATTTGTTTAGGTTTTTTATTTGTTTAAGATTTGATTTGGTAAATAATTTGTTTGGTAGTTTATTTGTTTTAGTCATTTATTTATTTGTCCCTAAGGAAGGACCTCGAGAGAGTGCTCACTTCTGTTTGCAAAGAGTGTTTTTTTTCTTTTGTTATATTATTTGCCCCTACAGAAGGACCTCAAGAGAGTGCTCGCTTCTGAATTACAATGAATCGACCACCCTTCTAAACTAGACAACCAGAAAGAAGGGCAATAAAACTGGTGCCATCATGAAGCAATGATGATGATGATGATGACGCGTAATGAAGCACGGGCTTTATGTATGTACAAGTTATACAAGTCAAGAACGCAATTACGACTGATTTAACTCAATTATACAAAGCAAGAACACAAGTATAACCGATTCAACTCAACTCCAATTCTTTTAACACTTAATGTGCGTTCCAGCAAGCTGTGTAGAAAACCAAAACAAACCAAAAAAAAGGTGATACCATAACATAAACATCGTTGTTCCTTGCGGAACAATGAAATTCAGTTTTTCTTGATTATGACGTATATTTTCCAATATTTCTGTAGTTTTTTACAATAGTTGAATAATTTTGAATATAACGTGACGTGTTCGTTGGATGGGAAGAATGAAGAGTCAGAATTAACGAATGAAAGTAATGAATGAAATCGATCTAAATTATACATGAATGAATGAACTGCGCAGAAGGCGCGAAGTTTGAATGTTTGTTTACGACGTCGAAGACGGCGCGAACATCCTCCCGGGCGTTGGAAGGCTGGATGCCTTTCAATGTTCCGCTCTTGGTAGTAGACAGAGGCGATTCAGCGCTCTACGCATGGTGTTCCCTTGTGCCGTGCTGATGTCCGCAACGCGGGGTAAGCCATCGGGTCCGTAGAACAACTTGGCCACTCTTCCTAGGCGCCAATAAAGTGGAGGTGAGTCTTCTTTTATGAGAACTAAATCATTTAGTTGTAGTTCAGCAGTTTTGGTACGCCATTTTGTGCGTTGTTGAAGTTCGGCAATATACTCGTTCGACCATCGCTTCCAGAAGTGTTGTTTAGCTTGTTCCAGTCGTTGAAATCTGTCTAGGCGGTTGGAGTTAGCTTCTAGATGACACGGTGTTGGAAGAGAGGTGAGCGGTCTGCCGATCAAGAAGTGGCCCGGGGTAAGGGGGGTAAAGTCGTTAGGTGAAGAACTGAGAGGACATAAAGGTCGGCTGTTAAGGATTGCTTCTATTTGGGAAAAAAGAGAAGCCAGTTCCTCGTATGTTAAATGGGTATTTTTAAGAACTCTATTGATATGCCTTTTGGCTGCCGCGACTCCGCTCTCAGCTAGTCCAGAAAAGTGAGGGCTGTATGCTGGCGCGAATCGAAATTCAATGCCACGATCTGCTGCAAAATCAACTATAGAGTCTTTGTAGAGTTTAAAAAAATCTTTGATTTCCTTCGCTGCTGCAACAAAATTTCTACCATTGTCACAAAATATAAGATTTGGGATACCCCGGCGCGCTATAAACCGTTTTAAAGTAAGTAGAAATGCTTCTTTACTAAGAGCGCTAACCGCTTCTAAATGAATGCACTTATAGCGGCAGCACAAAAATATACACAAATAGCATTTCGTAATTTTACATCCACGTCCCTTTCGGTCTGTAATGAAAAAGGGCCCTGCGAAATCAGTTGATATTGTTCGGAAAGGGTGATCAGGCTCTACGCGTTGACGAGGTAGAGTGCCCATGAGCTGAGTTAAAGTTTTAGCTCTAAATCGACGACAAATAAAACATTCGCGATAGACACGCGTCTGGCTAGGTTCCGACCACCGATCGGCCAGTAGCGCTCTCGCACCGAGGCGAGCATTTGTTGTGGGCCAGCATGTAGGAGCCGTTTATGTTCATTCTGGAATATTAGTTTAGTTAAGCTATTATCAGACTTTAAGACGATAGGATGTCTTTTGTCGTACGAATAAAAGGATGTGTCAATGCGACCTCCTACTCTCAAAATACCTTTGGAGTCAAGAAAAGGATTAAGTGAGATCAAAGCCGCTTGCGATTTTAAGGTTTTGTTATTAGATAAACGCAATATCTCGTTTGAAAATGACTCGGTTTGAGATATCTTAATTAAATGGTACAGTGCACATTGTCTTTCGTCAGTCAATATGGGACCTGCAAATTTGTTTGTTGGGGTTTTTAAGTTATGAATAAAACGAAGAACTCTTGCTAAAACGTTTTGCACAAACGGTAGCTTAGAGTAATTGTCTAGGTTAATAAGTTTTTCATCGCACACTAGTGCAGCCTCCCCTACGAAAGCGGATTGAGCTTTCATTTCGGGTAAGTTGGTGCGGTACTTACGAAGATTGAACCCGTGTTCAGCCAACTCGGTAAATACTGACTGCTGGATGTAATTCAAATCGGATTCGGTTTCAGCACCTGTAAGTAGGTCGTCGCATAGGAAGTCATTTTGAATGATTTCTTTGATAGAAGTATCCCTGCATTCTTCGCCCACTTGAAATATGCAACGTGTGGCAAGAAAACTAGCACTAGCGAAGCCGTAGGTTACCGTGTTCAGCTGTAGAATTTGAATGGGATCGGTTTCGTGTTCTCGCCATAATATTCGTTACAGAGGACGATCTGACTCTCTCACAAAATAGCTCGAAACATCTTCTCTATATCTGCACAGAATACGTACTTATGTTGTCTAAAACGTACAAGAATGTTAAAAAGTGGATCCTGGATAGTAGGTCCAACCATTTGTATGTCATTGACAGCTACGCCAGAAGTTGATTTAGTGTTCGCTTCAAAAACAACTCTAGTTTTTGTAGATTCACTGGTTTCCTTTATAACAGGATGGTGTGGTAAGTAGTAAGCGTTTTCAGATTTTATCTGATTTATAGGCAACTTACTTAAGTGTCCGAGAGCTTCATACTCTTTTATGAAGTCGGTATATGCTTGTTTGATGTTAGGTTGTTTGCGAAAGCGAGTTTGTAAACCCAGTAGTCGCTTCTTTAGCTAAGCTGTAAGTGTTTCCCAATGTACTAGGGTCCTTAATGAGAGGTAATACAAAAACGAGCATCAGGAACGCGAGTAGTGTTAGCTAAAAAGTGGTTCACGTAGTTGTTCTTCTTTTGTGAGAACTTTGGTTTGTGGGAAATTCTCTAGTTCCCAAAATATGGCAAGTTCATCGTGTAAACTAGGCTCACTTTTAAGTGTGAAGTTACACATGACTTAGTTTGATTCGTGGCTAGGTTTGATGATGGGTCCAGCGATAAGCCATCCAAGTCTGGAGCTGCGTAGGATTGGGTTTCCAGGTCCCAGTGATTCTTGTTTAGAACCTATGATATCCCAGAAAAGGTCAGCACCAATTAGCATATCGATCGGACCAGTCCGGTTGAAGTCCGGATCAGCTAGTTGATATTTAGTTAGGTTTAAGTGACTAACGTCAATGTTTGCCTTCGGCATATCGCTCGAGATATGAGGCAAGACTAGGCAAGACACTGCGACGTTGAATCCGTTGTAGCCGGATTGTAACTTGATAGCACAGCGTTTAGTTGGTAGCTTTAATGGTGTATTTCCAATACCGACTACTTCGGTATTTGATTCTTGGGTAGTTAGGTTTAATTGACGCATCGTCGCTTCTGTGATAAAACTTGACTGACTTCCACAGTCAAGGAAAGCACGTACTACGGCTGTCTCCTTAGTGACAGGGTTGGTAACACGCACTTTGGCTGTGCATAGTAGTACCTCAGGCGATGCCATAACTGACATAGCAATCGACTCACCATTTGTTTCGTTGTAGGTTTCCTCGTGTATTAAGGAATTGTGTCTCGATCTGCACACGCGACAACATCCAGGCAGTTTGCAATCTCGTACCTTGTGTCCAGTTCTGAGGCAGTTGAGGCATAGTTTGTGAGAGTTTACTAACTCACGCCGTTGTTCCACAGGTTTTTGTTTGAACACCTTGCACTGGAAAACGTGATGATCTCCCTGGCATGCGACGCAAAGAGTTCTCGAGCTGGAATGAGATTTTTTGTCCTTAGATGAGGTAACTACTAGCGCCTTGGTTTGTTGAGTCCTTTGACTGAAATTTGTGTTGTTTTGTTTTTCACGTTTTTCTTTCTTGAAGCGTTGGAATGCAGTCTCCAACACATCGGCACGGCTCTTCAGGAACGAGAAAAAATGCTCTAAGGTAGGTATTTCTGGTAAGTCGTTTCTATGTTCTTCCCACTTGATGAATGTAGTATTATCCAACTTTCTAACAATTTGATGTATTATTAGTACGTCCCACTTATCGGTAGGTAACCCTAAACTATTTAGTGCTCGTAGGTTTTTTGTGATGTGATCAATGATAAATCGAAGTGACTTGTCGCTTTCATGAAACGACTCAATATTAAATAATGATTTGAGATGATTCGCTATAAGTTGGCGTTTGTTATCGTAGCGTGAACATAGAAGTTTCCAAGCTTCTTTATAATTAGCGTCTGTCATCTCCAGATTGGAAATCACGCGACTAGCCTCGCCATGCAAATAACTACTCAAATATACGAATTTGTGTACGTTTTTGATTCTTTCGTTTTTGTGTACTAATGAAGTAAATATTTCTTTAAATTCCAGCCACTTGTAATAAGTCCCTTCGAAGGGCGGTATTTTGATTTCAGGCAATCGAAATCCTAACGGGTTGGTTGTCTCATGGCTGTGATTATGACAACACGACTGTTGAGAAGAATCATGCTGACTGGGTGCAGGAGTAGTGTTCTTCTCTAATAAAGTTTTAGCGAACGCAATGCAATGGTAGAAATCCTGTTCCATTAATTCGCGGACAGCTAATTCGGCGTCTAACTTATCGGAACTTAAAATTTCTATTTGATTTTGCAGCTCGTCATAATCATTGAACAACGTTTCAAACTTTGTCAATTTCATCGCAAGCTTACTAATTTCGATGGGCGAGATATTTTCTAACGTTTCTAAAATATCTAAGTTGTTTTTGAATTTAGTAACGCGTCCTTTAATAGAACTACGTTTCGTTATTAAATCTCGTAAATTATCTTCGAAAGACATGATGAAGTTTGCGATAAAATTAACTCAAGTCAAATTTGAAAGTAAATAAACAAAATTCGCATACAGTACGTCCCTCGCTTTGTTGTGCCAGCTGATGCGGAGATAAGACTCGCAGGTAAATGACCCCAGCGCGCGGTGCGCCGGCGCAGGTACCACGGAAGCGTCTAGCAGCAGCCAACAGCGAAGACAACAAAGGCAAGCGGTGATAAGCGCTCGAGCGGCTGGAATGGATTAGTGCAACAAGCTTAGGTCACAATTGGAAACGATTACGAACTATCTATTATAGTTCGAATATGGAAGAGTGGAAATATTGGAGAAATGTTGGTCGGTAAATTACGTTAAATTAATCGTGTTTATGCTGTAAGTGCATAAAAGATTGCAAATACACAAAGATATGCAATAATTTGCTAATAGAATAATAAGGTAGGTAGGTATTTACGAAAAGCTGTTGAAGGTAGGTTCAAGGCGCAGTAATATGCAATGTAAGACATAAAACAGCAAAAAGGTTGATTAACAGCTTTCAAAACACAGTAAGGAACTAGGTTCTAGTATATTCCCGAATAAAAGAGGAAATAAGATAAGGATGTAAAGGAACGAGCTCACGTTAGACCGGCCGACGCGTCGTTGCCGTCGCCTCCGAAGTAAAGTGCAGATTGTGTCACAGTCGCCAAATTTGTTCCTTGCGGAACAATGAAATTCAGTTTTTCTTGATTATGACGTATATTTTCCAATATTTCTGTAGTTTTTTACAATAGTTGAATAATTTTGAATATAACGTGACGTGTTCGTTGGATGGGAAGAATGAAGAGTCAGAATTAACGAATGAAAGTAATGAATGAAATCGATCTAAATTATACATGAATGAATGAACTGCGCAGAAGGCGCGAAGTTTGAATGTTTGTTTACGACGTCGAAGACGGCGCGAACAATCGTTTAATCTTAGTATTTTTATGAAATTGCCTTAAAATATTTTTCACAAATAGGATTCGACTTTATTGCAATCTTAAATACCATATACTTAGATTTGTATTGATCAAATAATTCTATACTATCTTATTTTAAAAGTTATAGAAAGTAATGGTAGGCTGATAGAAATATGATTTTAAGTACTAGCAATTTGATCTGTGTTTCTCAAACTCTCAATGTTGCATTCAAGACATTTATACTTCTTTTCATCAAATTATTCTTATTAAGGACGCGCCAATTTTTCTTACATACCTGCCCATATTGTAAAAATGCCCATTACCATTATATTCAAGTATGCATTAATTTTACTCTATTTATTTTTGTCATTAATTTGGAATTTTTAATTGTAATGTAATTTGATTTTAATGTAATGTATTATTTGATTTTTATTGTAATAGGATCTTAAATTGACGTCTGTTTTTTTTAAATTATTGACTTGTATTGGTAATATTTGAATATCTTGAATATTGTGACATGTAACTACTCGTTATCAATAAAAGAGTAAGAGTATGACTAAAGAACTCCGAGAAAAAGGTTTCTTGTGTCGTAACGAGTTGAGAGAAATTCGCAAACCTCTAAATACGTGTTCCAAATTACGCTGTTTACTATCAAAAGCTTGTATAATTTTCACTCTAAAATGCCATACATTTTGTGTTATTTTGATCGAAACTTATAGTGTTATGATCAGTTTTGGGTAATACGAGGACAATTTGAACGAGATTTAATTATTGTTAAAAATAAAATGAACGTTTTCATATAAGGAAACATCTAAATTACTTTTCTAAGTCACTGGTTCTAGTGTTACATTCTTCTCCGAACTCAAATGCTTTGCCTTTCCTTTTTTTACGTGGGAGAAATAAATGTACGTATGCCCGCCATACTCTCATTATGAAATGAGAGGAGATCTCCATCTACTCTCATTTGGGCTTCAAAAATCGCAGGGTGACCAACACTACAAACAACACTAACCATATCAGGTTTCTCCAAACTCAGTGCGCTATGCACAATTTATTTATTAGAGGCTTCCGCGACGCCGATAACCGTAAACCGGGTGGGTAGTTTTCGGTTATTGGCATCGTGGTCATCGCGTCGTAGTTGAAATATATACCTATGTTTTTTATTTTCCAATGCTTCCCGAACCATTCTTGCGTAGTAATGACATTCGGTAGATAGAACCTTCGGGTCGTGGATCTCGATCCAATGACCAATTTTAGCATCAATCAGATGTTCAGCAATTGCAGATTCTTGTGTCTGACGATTTTTTACAGCGGCAATGTGTTGATTGTTCCAAGTCCCAGCAGTGGGAACATATATTTGGGTGTTTATGATATCCATACAATTAGCTTTAGCCTTGTTTTGCGATGAAAATTTAAAAGGGCAAGCAATGAAAGGTACTACAACAATCTTGTAAAACAAAGGTTGAGAAATGCTGGTCTGTCATATTGAGAGTGACATTGGTTTGTTTGCCTTTTATTCACAGACATTTGGAATGAGGTATAGAAGTATAATTTTAAAGATAATTATTAGGGTTAATTTATATATTAACAAATATATAGGGGTGGAATTTTTATGACTTTTGTATTTATATTCATTTTATTTCATATTTATTTATACCATAAAGTTTTACTCGTATCTTTATATTGCGTTTCTTATTCTAACGTTTCATATATATACATACAATGATATATATACCAAAGAGCACAACGTATGCCCGCCTGCGTTACGCTCTCCATCTTGTTGATTTTTGGCCTCTGCCCACGGTGGCTTGCTAGGTAGGTGTTAGTATGTGGTTTGAGTGCGTCATATATGTTTGTGTGTTTTATTGCTTCTATGTTTGTGTCTGTGTATTTGTTTTGTTGTTTTATGCATGTGTAGTATAATTTGTCTGTTTGTGTTTTGTTTGTTACGACTGTAATTTGGTTTAGTTTCGAATGAAACTCGGCCATATTTGTTTGTCTTGTGTAGTACTGTATTGTTCTTTATTTTGGGTGCCCGTGTGTGTGTTTATTTACCGTATAGCCACCGTGCGCAGAGTATGCCAAACTATGCGGCCGTAGGTTGAAGACCATGGTGCCCTCAGCAATACGCAACGGTTGACCGCGCGAGTGCATCCCATTTGCGCCGCACCGGGCAGTCGTTGCTGAAAGCTCCATGCTCCACAGTATCAAGCTTGGCTTTTGTGCAATTTGTGCATGTAGGGGGTCCATCCGCGAGCCATATGGGGCACCCGGACCGCAGATGCGGACCGCCGCAGTGGCCGCACACGTCAACAGCCTCCGTACAGTACCGCTTACCGTGACCATACGCCAGACAGCGCGAGCACTGGATCAGCGGTGTCTGGTCTGTCACCTTCAGGCGCTGCATGTCAACATGCACTACCCCCGCGGCGGTCACGCCCTGCCATACTGCTGGCGGCACCTTGACCACTACATTAGTTGCTAAAGGGTTTCGGGCCCTAGCCCTGTAGCGGACTTCTAGCTGGGCCTGTTCGACGTCCGTGCCCAAGAACAAGTGCGCGTTTTGGGTTTTCAAGGCTTTCACGATGTCCTCGTTGGTGTTAACCTTGAGGACACCGTGAATCCTTATTAGCGGGTCCTTGTTCTTCATCTCGAGCACGGTGAACTGCTCCCCCTTCTCGGCCAACTTTTCTTTGATCCTTTTGATCCCTTCTTTGCTTTTACAGCCGACAATAATTTTGTGTTCACGGGTACGGCGGATTTTATCAATCTGCATGCCTTCCTCCTTGGCATCGATCACCTTCCGTATCTTCTGGAACACCTCGTCCCCGGTCTCCCTCCCCGTCGAGCCGACGATGATGGAGTGCATGGCCGCCGGCCCCCCTCTCGCACCGGGTGAGCCGGCGGTCACGCCCGCGTATGTAGGTCTGTTTGTCGAGTTGTTCCATTTTGTGTGTATTAAGTCTGTCAGTTTTGCTATCTGTTCTCTATTTTCTAAAATAATTTTCGCTTGTTCGTCAATTTTGTTAGTTATTATTTCTGTTTGTCTGTTTTGTATGTCTTTTATTTTGTAGGTCTGTCTGTTTAGTATGTCTGTTGTCATGTTTTTGTCGTAGGTTTGTGAGTATGTATCGGTCGTCTGGGACTGTCCAGCGGCTGCCTGGCTCTCCTTCACCAGCTCGAACATCCGCTCGACAGCCCCGACAACTTTCTTGATAATCTCTCTCGATGTGTTCCGGGAGAGCTTAAGTTGTTCTTTCGCTATGACGAGCAGGGAATGCGCCTCAGAGATGCGGTCGCCGGCGGCGGTGCGTGCCGCGTCCGGCGGCGAGCTCCGCGGTGGGTCCTGCCTGGCGTCCAGCGACAACCGGCGCCCCGCCGGCGGCCGCGGTGGCGAGTGCGGCCCAGGGGAGGAGCGCGGGGAGGAGGTGTGCTGTGGTCCAGCGAGGCCCAGCCCGGCGTGACTCAGCCCGGGTCAGCCCGGCCCGGCCGGTGCGAGATTTGCTCCTCCGGGGTTCCCGGTGGGCTCGCAGTCCGGCGACACCAGTCCGAGCTCCTCCGCTTCGGTCAGAGTCATCGTTCGACTCGCTTCCTCACGCAGTAATTTTGCGGGTTTTGCGGGTGTCCGGAACATCTTTTTTCTTGTCTTCTCACTCTACTGATGGCAAGGAGGAAGTTTTCCAGTGGTCAAGGTCGCGAATGGTTTGTATACACGGCGATAGTGGCCGATATGTTGAAATATAAGTGTCCGTGTTCGGTGTATAGGGCCGAAAAGACGTAGTCAGTACTGTTCAGAGTCAATTTTGTAAAAATATTTTTAGTGTGAACTTTTGTGTGCTGCCTGTTTCAGGTCCAAATCAAGCAGCAGCCAGCGTCGTCCGGCGATCGCAGACCAGTTAGTGAGTTGTGTGTGTGTGTGTGTGTGATTGTGTGTGTATGTGTGTGTGTTGGTAAGAGTGATTGTGAGTAGTGTGTTGGCTGTACGTGATTTGTATAGAAGAAAAGTGTAGTGTGTCTGGTCGGTTTGTGTGTCTTCTATGTGTGTAAGGGTGTGTGTGACCTGAGTGTGAATATTTTTACCTTAGCGAAGACACTCTCTGAGTCAAGAAACTTTTAGGTAAAATAAAAATAAAATAATGGTGCTCTATGTAGAATTACCTTGGTAGAGTCACTAGGTTGCTCTATTTAACCTATTTGTCTTATACACCAAACAATTTCCCGAATCAAGAGTCCCCTCTAAATCTTGTCTCTATGTAGAGCTCGTCTTTACTCTACCTTATGGTCCTGCTTTGGGTCACCTCAACACCGAAAACCGCTCTCCAATCGGACTGTTTGTTCAAAAGTTATTGACTACTAAAGTTTCTCCCATACAAACTTTGGGAGGTCCAGATAACCAGATATGCTGGTCAAAATTTTATTTAAGGGGTAGGGGGTTGTAATTTTAGGGGTGTGTTCGGGAGGGTCGGTTTTGTTCGCAGATGGGGGGTGGGTTTAAGGGAGGGGGGGGGGTAAAATTTCGTCCTTTTTCGCCTAGGCCGCACCGTTTCTGAGATATAATGGTTTTTTTGAAATTCCCTTATCTTTACAATTTTATATCTTGCGGTTAGGGGAAATAGGCTACTTTTATAAAATTTTATTATCTAGGTCGAGTCTGTGATCCGATTTTGTCCAAAAGTTTATGTTTTGTGGGGGATGATGGTAGGATGAGCTTTACGGGAAGCGTACAAGCTGAAATGAAACTGGGGGGGTTAATTTAGCACAGAGTTTATAATTTAGGGGTGGTTTTTTGCCAACTTTAAGTGGTTGGTTTCGGTGTTAGGAGTGGTGGTAGTTGTTCGGGAAAAAAGTCTTGGTGCTTATGGGGACCCAAATTCACAAACAAGGGGTTGTGTGTTCGTCACGGGGTGCGGGGTGTCACAAATTTTTACGGTTTTTTGAAAAAGTTTTACCGGGGGTGGTTTTTCGGCGTTGGTATATGTGTTGGGATGAACCCCGGTCAGCCTGGAATTCCGTCGCGATCTGACCGGCGGTGGTTACCCGAGATTAAATCTGTTCCATCTTTGGCTGATGAACTGGTGCGAATCAAACTAGTTGTTTCTACGTAATTAGGATATATTTGGTATAATTTACAATATTAAGTAATATCACTCGCGTTCTCGATGACGGCTAGGTGGCAAGTGCTGTCCTGTTGTATCGTTTGCGCGATGCAGACGAGTGACGCGCGGTGGCAGCTGCGGGAGTTGCTATGGCATATTTAACAGGCTCTTTATGGGCCTGAACATATTCCCGGCCGTTGAAAGCTCACTTTCAACCCTGAAGTTCCTCCGCCGCAGGCAATTTGCAGAGCCGGACTAGGGAACGTCGTACGCAGCCTCTGTTGGTGTGGATATCTGCTACTCTTGATATGCCGTCAGGTCCGACTATAAGACGTAGAACGCGTCCAAGTTTCCAAGCCATTGGAGGTGCGTTTTCTTCTGCCAACAACACCATGTCCCCAACATTCAGCTTGGCAGCATTTGTTCTCCATTTCGTTCTTCGTTGCATTTCGGACAAATATTCTTTTTGCCATCGGTTCCAAAAGTGTTGTCGCATCTTCTCTACTCGTTCGTAACGACGCAGTTGGCTTTCCTTCATCTTTGTCAAGTCGGACGTCGGCAGCGCATTCAGTGACCTTCCAATGATGAAGTGTCCAGGAGTGAGGGATAAAAGATCGTCAGGGGATGAGGAGAGTGGGCACAAAGGACGACTATTCAAAATACTCTCCACCTGTGCGAACAAAGTTGAAATTTCCTCAAACGTGAGGTGACTATTGCCAATAACGCGCTTTAAGAAGTATTTAGCAGATTTTACGCCAGATTCCCAGATTCCTCCGAAGTGGGGCGTGTAAACTGGGATAAATTTGAACCTGAATGATTGCTGGCTTGCAAAGTCAGCTATAGATTCACTACATGCTTTAATAAATGCTCCGATCTCTTTTGCAGCGGCCACAAAACAGCCTCCGTTATCGCAAAATATTTCCGTTGGTCGGCCTCTACGGGCTATGAAACGTTTTAACGACATAATAAACGCATCCTTAGATAAGTCGCTGACTGCTTCTAAATGTATACATTTGTATCGTAAACAAACAAATAGGCACAAATAACATTTGATTAAGTGACTTCCCCGGCCTTTGCGATTTAGAATATAGAAAGGACCCGCTAGATCTATACCTACGGAACTAAACGCAGGTCCGATTGTTACCCTTTGCTCTGGTAAGACGCCCATTTTGGGTTGTAGAGTTACGCCACGTAGGCGTCTACATAGAGTACAGCTATTGACTGTTTTTCGTGCAAGATGCCTACCGTTGAGTGGCCACACTGTCTCTCTAACAATTGCCAATAATAGCTGTGGGCCGGCGTGCATATTAGTTATGTGTTCTCTCTGAAAATATAACTTAGTTAACTTATGAGAGGAGCTCAGTAAAATTGGGTGTTTTTTCTCATACGGCTGGCAAGACTCTTGAATACGTCCACCAACACGTATAAGTCTATCGCTATCAAGAAATGGCGACAAAGCTAGCAAACGACTACTACTAGCTAATTGTTTATTTTTCTCTAACAATTTATATTCGATGGGATAGGACTCGCGTTGAGCGATAATATATAACTGTTTTAAAGCATCGTTTAATTCATCAGAGGTTAAAATACCTGCTCGTTTCGCATTCTTATTTTTAAGGTTAAATATGAATCGTTGTACGTACGCAAATGAGCGTTGCAATTTCGTAAGAGATGAATATTTTTCGAAATCAATGACGGGTTGACTTAGAACCACTGAGTGTACTTTTATGTCTGGTAAAGTATTCAAATCTTTGACACTCAATGCTGGCCATTCAGATTCCTCTTTAGATAGAAAACTTGGGCCCAACCACCACAAAGTCATGGATCGAAATAGTTCAGTGTCTACTCCTCTGGATATCAAATCAGCTGGATTGGCACCCGTGGGGCAGTAACGCCATGCTGAAGACGATGTTAATTGCTTTAATTCACTTACACGATTGGCCACGAAAACCTTTAGTTTGGCAATGTCACCTCTGACCCATCCCAGCACCACACTAGAATCACACCAGTGTACTACTCTTGCCGGTCGATACCTGAGAGAGTCTAGAACGGATTTGGTGAGTTTAGCAGCCAGTAGGGCTGCACATAGTTCCAAACGGGGAATAGTGTTGGTAGTTTTTAATGGAGCTACCTTTGATTTAGCACATAATAGCCTAACTGTGACGTCACCCCGTGTAGGGCCAATCGTTTTCATGTAGATGCATGCACCGTAAGCATGCTGCGATGCATCACTAAAAGAATGCATTTCTATTTCCGTCGCCGACTCACCTAACACTAACCTAGGTATATTTAGGTGCGACAGACTTCCAACACTGTTAGAAAATTTAAACCACTCATTTTTTATGTCTGTAGGAACGGGCTCATCCCAGTCTAATTTTTGTTGCCATAGCTTTTGCAACATTATTTTTGGCCTTACAACTACTGGACTTAGAATGCCCAACGGATCAAATATTTTAAACGCATTAGACATTATAATACGTTTCGTTATTATGTCCGCATTGCAGTGTGAAATACCCTTTATGGGAAAGTGTAGCGTATCATTAGAAGGTTTCCAGCCAAGCCCGAGCGTACTCGTGGACTCGCTGATGGTTAAATCGTCATGTTCGTTGATATCGATACCATTAAAAATTTCAGGGCAGTTTGTTTTGTATTTTCGCAGATTAAAGCAACCTGATTTTAACGCGTTGGCTACAGAATCTTTAATGTACTTCAATTGATGTATGTCATTCGAACCTGTTATTAAATCATCTACATAAAAATCTCTCTGAATTATGGTTTTGATTAACTCATCGTCCTGCCCTTCTCCGACTTCCAACAAGCAGCGCGTACTTTGGTAGCTAGCATTAGCCGTTCCGTACGTAAGAGTATTTAATACTAACGTTTTAATCGGCTGAGACTCGTCCTCTCTCCATAGAATGAGCTGCAAGTGGCGGTCGTCTTCGTGCACCCGTATTTGTCGATACATTTTTTCAATGTCTCCGGTGAGCAGATACTTGTATTGTCTAGCTCGTATTAAAATTGAAAACAACGAATCTTGCACGCTCGGACCTACCATTAAGATGTCGTTAAGGGAGTGACCGGAGGAGGAGGGCGCTGAAGCATCAAAGACGACACGACAGGACGTACTCTCGCTTTGTTTGAAAATAGCATGGTGGCAGAGATAGACACAGTGTTTTGAACTGTAGTAGTCACTGTTGTTTAATATGGATAAATGACCTAATTCCTTATATTCATTAATAAATTCTATGTATTCAGCCTTAACATGTGGGTTCCGTTTAAATCTTTTTTCTAAATTTATTAGGCGCCGTTTGGCTAAATTGTAAGTGTTGCCTAAGCAATCGGTACTTTGTTTTAGCGGTAATTTTACACAAAATCTACCATCTTCGTCTCTGGTAGTGTGAGTTATAAAGTGCCTTTCACACTCGTGCTCAGAATGATTTGAGTTTGAGTTACCGGGGATTTCTTCCAAATCCCAAAACTTATTTAGCATATTTTCGATATGGTTTTCATCGTTTTCCTTGTGTTTAGTTAATAAAGTATGATGACACTGTATATTATTGTGTGTTTCTTTGTTTTTCCTTGACAATGAAGGAATTGTGCCTGATATTAACCAGCCTAGCTTAGAGCTTCGTAATTCAGGCTTGTTTTTACCTAAAGTGTGTTGTTTGTTTCCTAAGATGTCCCAGAACAAATCCGCGCCTATAAGGATATCTATAGGAGCTGGCTGGTAGAACTTAGGATCAGCCAGCTTAATGTTTCTTGGTAGCTTTAATGAGCTGATATCGACGGGAGCCTTTGGCACGTGACCTGTTAACTCCTTTAACACGAGACAGGAAAACATCGCGCTGAACTCGCTATTTATTGACTGTATTTTGATATTACAGCTTTCAGTGACTTTGTTCGTCGCAGTGTTACCTATACCTATGACCTTTAGACAGTCAATGGGGTTAGGTTTTAATAATAATTTATTTTTTAATGATTCACTAATAAATGATGAAGTGCTGCCACAATCTAGTAAGGCTCGAACTGTGGCCTTTTGCTGGCCAGCTGGGTTCGACACCTCGATCATGGCAGTTGACAGTAAAATTTGAATTTTAGCTTGATTGGAAAAGTTGACCACTATCTCATCAGGGTCAACCACGTTTGCGAGATGGTTGGAGGACTGTGGAGAATAGTGCAGTAAAGTGTTGTGTTTCTCGGAACAGCCTGGCACTCTGCAAGGACCCATGCGGCATTCGCTGTGCCGATGGCCTTGCCTTAAACAATTTTCACATAGCTTGAATTTAATCACATCCTTCAATCTGTCATCCACGCATTTGTTTTTAAATGTAGGGCATTCGTAAATTTTATGACCTAGATTACAGATTATACATGACACCTTGTTTCTGTTTTGATGCCGTCTAGTACTACTTGAAAACGTATTTATTGTATTAGCTTGCCTATTTTGCCCTTTCCTATTATTATTACTATTGTAATTTGTCACGGTGCGCATAGGTAGTGTTTGTGACCTTGTGATGACATTATCGCCTGATTTGTTATTTCGATTTAAAGATTCTAGTACGTTAGCACGATCTGTGAGAAATCTGAAAAACTGGTCTAATGTGGGCGTGTCAATACTGAGAGTGTTAAAGTACTCTTCCCACTTCATTAGAGTATGACCGTTCAGCTTAGAAGAAAGCATAAATACGATCAGTAAATCCCAACTACTAGTAGGCTGTCCTAGGCTAGCTAACGCACGCAAATTTTTCGTAATGTGATCGACTAAAAATCTTAAGGATCGCTCTGATTCATGTGGAAGCTGCTTAATGTTGAGTAGCGAATTCAGATGATGGTTGATCAAAAGTCTCTTGTTGTCGTATCGACTACAGAGCAACTTCCATGCATTTGAGTAATTTTTAGAAGATATTTCAAGGTTGGAAATTATTCTGGCTGCGTCACCTTGCAGATAAGAGGCTAAATAATGAAATTTGCTTATTTCGGAAATTTGATCATTTTTATGGATTAAATTTTCAAATGTATCCCGGAATTCCAACCAACGGAAATATTCGCCGGAAAACTTTGCAATTTGTATTTGCGGGAGTTTCAAACCCGCACCCCGATTACAGTGGTCGTCCGAACAACCAGAAGCGTTGTGAGCCGAATGTCGTCGCTGATCGCATTCGTTTTGTTTGGACAAAGTTTCAAGTAATGTTTTGGCCGTTGCGATACTTGATATCATGACTTGTTCCATAATATCACGCTCGTCGATTTCTGCCTCTAAATTATCCGGGTATAAAACCTCTATCTCACTTTGCAAGTCATCAACCCTAACTGATAAAGCCTCGAATTTGGCTAATCGTAGTTTAAGTTCTGTCAATTCAATGTTATTTAATTCAGTTTGTTCTGAAACGGACATTAAATAATTTTTAAATTTTGTAATTTGGCCTTTAGCGGACGCTCGTTTTGTTGTTAATTCTTTGTAGCGTTGCTTGATTTCAGCCATTATAAAAAAGTTCAATTATTTGAAACAAACAAAAAAAATAAATAAAAAAGTGAACAGTAAAAATCAAATTGGCTCACGTCCCTCGTTTCGGAGTAATCTGCCGTCCCGGAATCTGCGTACGCGTGAGCCGGTGCTCACCGTGATGGTTGTACGTACGACGTACCTGAGCCGCCACTCGGGTAGGCCCCACAAGGTGATCTCGAATGATCCACGACCCACGACGATGTGGTGACACCCTGAAAACGGTCGGCAGAAGGCACCGAGTATTTTGCCAAAACGATTGACGGACGGAGAACAAAAGAAAAACAGACAATGGAATCGAACAACTGCTAATATTAGGTATTACTTATTGACGATGTACGAAGTATTTTATAGAAATATTATTTACTTTAAGTTTGCAATTATGAACGTTTGTTTTTATATTCTATGATATTTATGGACAAATAAATAACAAACTTACGCGTTTCATTGAAAGTATAAGAAAGAAAGTAAAATTTAATTGATATTGTGATATTAAAATATGTGGGTAAACTGGATATCACAATGAAATGATGTTGCAAAATTCATAAAATCCGAAGATTTTGGCAGTATTTTACGTAGAAGTGCTTTGATTCACACAAATGGAGTGATATTTTGGATAATTAAAAGGATATTGATAGGTTTAAATGGATGTTTGGATGTAGAAAGACACTTATCTTTGGGCGGCGGGCGGCTTCGACGCACGACTCGATGTGATACTTTAGCTGAATCACTGCTCGATCCCGGCTTTTCCCAAGCTTGTTTGCTGTCTGGAGTGCGGTTCCCGTGGCTTTAGCTGTCCACTTGATGGCTCCGACACCCGAGAGACACGATTTCTTCTTGATAAAATGTTCGGAATGTTGATGACGAAGGTTGTATTTTCTTAGTTTTCTTGATTTTTATTCTGTTTTCCCCTCATGGGCCACCATGTTCCATCTTTGGCTGATGAACTGGTGCGAATCAAACTAGTTGTTTCTACGTAATTAGGATATATTTGGTATAATTTACAATATTAAGTAATATCACTCGCGTTCTCGATGACGGCTAGGTGGCAAGTGCTGTCCTGTTGTATCTGTAGGTGTTACTGGTACTGGAGAGGAAATGAAACCACGTCACTGTATAAACTGCTGACTATATTGATCTTAATTATACACAAGTGACGCGGGGCGAGAGACTGATCGCTCTACCGCTGTCATCTGCTTATATACTTGTAGGGGCTAAGAGCACGTACTTATGTGGTAAGATTTAGTATATAAGCAGATGACAGCGGTAGAGCGATCAGTCTCTCGCCCCGCGTCACTTGTGTATAATTAAGATCAATATAGTCAGCAGTTTATACAGTGACGTGGTTTCATTTCCTCTCCAGTACCAGTAACACCTACAGTGGTGACCCCGACGTATAAGGCCAAGAACCCGACGTGATCCAGCCCGACGTGATCCAGCCCGACGTGATTCAGCGATGGTTACAGTGGTGACCCCGACGTGATGTTGTTTGCGCGATGCAGACGAGTGACGCGCGGTGGCAGCTGCGGGAGTTGCTATGGCATATTTAACAGGCTCTTTATGGGCCTGAACAAAATCTAACTTATAACTAGGTCTCTGCTACCACCCAGTATACGACTGGGACGTTTTAACACTAAAAACTATATAACTATTACACGGTACCTTGGCCAACCAGGTCCTCTGGATGGGGTGTGTAATACCTAGACTTATCCCAAGAACTACCCCAGGTTCCCGTGTAACTAATGTTATAATATAAACTTAAATATATGTACGATACTTGTCAGGTTGGTCCGTGGACGTGGCCCTGGTAGGCACCGTCCTGATAGGGCCTGGAAGCGCCCTCGCTCGTTCCACGTCAGGTTCGGTCCTCGAACCCGTCAAACCAAAGTTCACTATTGACGCCCGGCGTCTTTCACCGCAAGTATCACAAGATGTTCGTACCACCGAAAACACAATTATCGCGTGCACCCGGTGCAATCAGTATGCGACAATTAAAACAAATAAGCGCTCTGCGCTTTCGAATATGTTACACAAAAAACAAGCGCCCGCGCGTTCGAGTACCGACTCGACAATTCAATAATACCATGGACTCGCGCCCTGCGCTGTCGACAATTTTAGAATGCACAGAACACTGCCGTCTCGGAGCCGTCCGAACGAATGTACTCAATCAAAATAAGTAGGTAGATCTAAGAACATTGGCCGCGCCCGGCCATAGACCATAATTACCCTTTTCTACAAGTTAGCAAAATACATTGTTACGTCATTCGTCATTCTATTCCGAACAGTATAGGTAGATTGCCCCTATGATCGCTTCTCCCTGAGAGAGCGGATTTTATGTTATTTTTGCAATATCTCGCACCCCTTCAGAGTTATAAAGGTTACCAACTTAGTTGGTAATGAAGTTTGCGCTCCCGTCTCACTAAAATCCACAAAATATATACAAAAAACAAAAACAATCTTAAAAATAAAATTTATTTTACCGCAGGGGTTGAGGTCCTTCCCACGACGTTGGATGTCTGGTATTTCCAAGCGGGGTTCTGCTCCCACCAGAAGTTGTCGAAGTTAGGGGTGGCTGACAATTTTCTGCAAATATCCCCTATTTTCTAAAATATACGTCAAAAAATTTTTCTTCGCAAACTAACAGTTTTCAGCGGGGTCCTAGGGTGTTGTTCCACCTGGTCTTTTTCCAATTTTGGGGGTTACGGTTTCCCGTTTGTCTCACCGCTTTGCGTTTTGCAGTTTAAATTTTTGCTCAATTTGGTATAAATTTCCCTGGTACAAAAAGTTTTCATCCGAATTTGATAATTTTGGTATCTATCTAATTGGCGTGGACTGCGCCTTCTTTCAAAGTTTTAAAATCACTATGTGATCGCTGCCAATTTTTTACAATTAGGGTTCAAAAGTTATTAATGAATTTCACCAACTGCACATGTGTTGTTTCTCCGCTCCTGGTTGTAATTTTTCCGCGGGCAAACTCCTCCCGTGCTCCTCCTGAGTCCAGCTATAGAGGGGGCCTGCTTGTGTTGTTTCAGGACTTGAACCCTGGAAGTTGGGCTCCTCGTGGTTTCCCTGTTTTCCTCTATATCTCCCAAGGGCGCGACGGGAAAAATCTGGAACTTTGCCCGTGGATGCCCCTTGATATTGTCCTCAGAGTGACATACAAAAAACTATAGGGTAAAGGTCTGATTTAGCCAGCGTTAGCGTTTCAAGGTCAAAATTTTTTATTTCTAACCCCAAAACGCTGCACAATATGGAAAAACGGTTCCTGTGTGTCCAGTTTTTGCTGGATCCAGGTTTTTTTTGCTGCCACCACTTTTGTTGTCACTTGCACTTGTTTTGGTGTAACTTTCACTGGTTTTTTCCCACTTTGAACTATTTTAACCAATTTTTTAGCGCGGAGCTTCACGTTTTTTTTTTTGATGCGTGCACGGCCAGGGGAGGTGCGGGACTGGTTAGGTTAGGTTAGGTTAGGTTGGGGTGCGGGGTTCGGGAACCTCCGCGTGGTGCATCCCGGGCATCACACAACAACTTGCCCCGGCGGCATCTTGTTGTGTGATGGCTAATCTCGGACGAGACGGAAGGGCTTCTACACGTGACCCGAGAGGGCCGCGCGTAGAAGCCTACATGGTGCGGGGTCCCCCTGGGAGCTGTCTGCTAAGCAGAGAGCTCCCAGGTGGACCAAAAAGGGGAAATCTCCTAGGAGATCCTCTGAGGAGAACGGGTGGTCGCCGAGTGGTCTGGGCTGGGCGGGCGCAGGGGACTGCGTGTGGGCCCCAGCGGTCGTTTGTTTGGTTTGGATCGGTCGGGTGTTTGGGGGGAGATCGCGTGAGGGCGGGAAAGTTTTTATTGTTAAGGAAAGGGCTTCTACACGTGACCCGAAAGGGCCGCGCGTAGAAGCCCAGATGGTGCGGGGTCCCCTGGGAGCTATCTGCTACGCAGAGAGCTCCCAGGTGGACCAAGGGGAGGAGATCTCCAAAGAGATCGATGAGATGCTGTGCGTGGCGACATCTGGCGTTTTTCGCTGGGTGTCGCGACGCACAGCAGCCAAGTCTCAAGGTTCGGGGGTCGCCGAGGGGAGTGTCTGGCACGTGAGTCCGAGATCGCGCTGCTTACAGGGCGCGGTCTCGGGCTTGCGATCCAGGCATGGTCGGCGGGAAGCCGGCCGCTAGACCCCCACCCAAGGGAGCTATACCAGGCAAATTTAGCAGTAAAAATGTAAATGGAAAGCAATTTTAAGACAACTACCCAGGAGGGTCCCCGAAAGGGGGAATCCCTCCACGCCTCAAAAGAGACGTGCAGCCCCGCGTATTCTGGGGGGGGCAAAAATTGCTCAACAACAACCAATGACGACCACGGCAAACGCTTATTGGACTCCGAACTGTTATACCCGGCATTTCCTAGTGTTTTCCCTTACCTTTCCCTTATTTTACTAGCTCATCATTTCTCTACTTCCATGCATCCCTCCTCGCTCCTCGCAGCCAGTCTCTATCCATCATCCGCCGCGACCACTCGCCCCAACAAACATATCTAGTTCTAGACTAATTAAATGTACTAGTTCTATACTAATTCTTTATCTTACCAATAAACCAGTGAAATTAATAAAATCTTTTTTTAAAACTTGGTTTCCGGTTACCCGGATAACAATGGTGGCAGCTTAAGGGATTTCTAAAATCCCCGGTACGCCTCTATTCAAAAAGTGAATTTTCCAAAAGTGAAATTGTGAAAAGTGCACTGAAAAGTGTTTTTATACTATCACCGGATCGCTACTTTACCAATCACCGTTGTGACGAGAGCACTGTGGTGCCTTGTCCGACCTTCAACCTCACCGCAGGACACGGTGGTCCGTGCTCTGAAGGTCCTGTAAAGGACTACCAACCCACTGCGCAGCTTTCTCCTACTGTACATAATATGAGTATGTACTTCGTGATGTTCTTGCCGGTGATCCTGTAAGTGCTTCATGAATACTCAGACCCTTCACCAAAAGTGCTCCAGTGAACATAATTAGTGTCGTAAAAAACTAATCTAAATCTTTGGTCATTGCTAAAAGACAGTAACCCCGGTGCCTTTCGACGCACTAACGCGTTTCATTAACAGTATTCCGAGAACAGATAAGATCGTCTCGCACCTGGGTCTCTGTGCAGCTTTGTATGTTAGTTTATTTTATAAATCTCTGACTCTTATCTTATGACTAAGGCTAAAGACGAAGACACACTGGTCAAAATGGAAGTCGATTTAAATGTACTAATAAAATTCATAGGGACATTCGATGGGTCCCGAGAAAAATTAACCCCATTCATTAATAACTGTCGCAACGCAATAAATCTCGCGTCAACGGTACAATCAGATCTCCTTCTGAAATATATACTAAGTCGCCTTGAAGGCAAAGCGGAGACCGCATGTGCAGTTAAAGAGTTCAACAAGTGGTCACAATTGGAAGATTTCTTAAAATCCCAATTTAGTGACGTCAAACACTACGCGTACCTCCTCTCTGACCTTCAAGACTGTAAGCAGGGCCGCAATGAGTCGGTCAACCAATACTCCCTTAGGGTCGAATCATGCCTGGCGAAACTCCTTAGTGAAATCAACATTTCAATCCCAACTAAGAAGAAGGACGAACTCGCTGGCCGTGTGCTGCTATGCAAGATCTGGCTCTAAACGTGTTCACGATAGGTCTCAGCCCACAACTATCTACGGTCATAAGATGTAGGGACCCTACTACCCTGAACGAGGCCATTAACCTCGCCACTGCTGAGGAGAAAATTACCAGCATGTCCAACAGGAGATACTCTGCACCCCCGAATAATAATTTTAACAGTAACAATTTTGACCGCAGGCAAGGAAATAATAATAATAATAATGTATCGTCAGTTCATAATTCTAAGCCGCAACCTCAAGGCCAGTTCAGGTCTAACTCTAACGCACCTATTTGCCGATATTGTAAAAATATTGGCCGTGAGACTACTGTCTCACGGAGGGAGACGGAGGAGCGAGAGAGGGAGCTTGACCCTCTCGCTCCTCCTTGTAGGCGGAAGCGGACACGCGGGCGAGCCACTAGGGCTCGCACCCCGTCTCCGCTTGGAGGGCCTGGGCCATCGGGCACTGCCTGATGGCCCACGCTCCTCCTGAGGTGGAAGACGCGCTGCTATAGGTTTTCCAGCGCGTCCCAGGTGCCACAATGCGGGGGTTCCGACCCCCCGCGAGGCGGGCCCGAAAGGGTGACAAGGTGATGTCAGAGTTGCGCGGGCGAATGCGAAAGCGGTTCCGCAACTCTGACATTGCACCATTGTAGGCGAAATCTTGTGAAGGGGGCTTAGTTGGTATTGTGCCCTTCCGGCACCGAGTCCAACACTGTTAACTCGTGCGTAAATGCATTCCCCAGTTGTTTGTGACTTGATGTTTCGGAAGCTACTTGCACAAAGTGGCCGGAAGGGAGGAGACCCCGGTGTGCCACCGGTGCGGTTTCGCGGTCGACACCGCGCAACACGTGCTAGAGGCATGCCCGGGTGAAGAGGAACCGCGGCTATCCCTGGTCGCGGTCGTGGGGGCGGACCTCTCACTGCCGCCCATCTTGTCTAAGATGCTCGAAAGTGAGAGGTCGTGGGAGGCGGTTGTCTCCTTCTGCGAGACTGTTATCTCGCGGAGGGAGACGGAAGAGCGAGAGAGGGAAGTGGACCCTCTCGCTCATCCGCGGAGGCGGAAGAGGACACGGGGGCGAGCCACACTGGCTCGCACCCCGTCTCCACTTGGAGGGCCTGGGGCGTCGGGCGTTTAGGGCCGCCCGATACCCTACCCAGGGATAGGCCCTCCCGAGGAGGTGACGCGCCGTGGTTTCCGGTGCGTCGCTGGAGCCAAATGCGGGGGTTCTGCCCCCCGCGAGGCGGACCCGCAAGGGCGACGGAAGAGGTGGAGACGTGGTCGTAGTGCGACCGTGACCCTGCGGTTCTGCCTCTTACAGTGACGGAGAAACCTGTGGGGGTTTTAGTCGGTAGGGGCACCACTTAGGTGGTGCCGAGCCCGACACACCTGCCGTGTCCCTACACGGTGGACGGTGCGTCAATGCATTTCCTGGAGTGCCTGGAGGTGGGGCATGTCCGGGAGCAGTGCAAAGGAAATGTGGGTCAAAAAAAAAGGAGGTCGGCCGTTAGACCCCCCCACAGGGGAGCTTCACCTTCATGAAGCAAAAATGTTATGATGACCAGTGAAATTAATAAAACTACCCAGGAGGGTCCCCGAAAGGGGGAATCCCTCCAGGCTCCGGCCTGCAGTCCCCGTTCGTTTTCTGGGGGGGACAAATTTCACTCGATCCCAACAACTGACGACCATGGCACTTTTTTAATGGATAACGATTTTGCACGCGACTTGGTCCCTGACGGAAACTCAAAGAGGGAAACTCGCGTTATGCGCACGAGGAGACGGGAGTGCACACTCTTCGTGAGTCCTGTAGGGGACTCCGACTCCTCGTGCCGTAGTGCGTTGTCTGTTTCTCCCGGAAGGGCGAAAAGCAGAGAAAGGAAGCGGACACGCTCCAGCGAGAGGACAAGCAACGAGGGCGAGCCGTTGACCACCGACCCTGAGTTGGATGCTCCGGCCGCTAAAGTCCCGGCTGAGCGAAGGCGTGGCAGAGGCCGAACGCCGAAGACAGGCGCGGGCGTCGGCCGAGCTGCGGCCAAAAACGCAGGGGTGGCTGCGTTACAGGCCGAAATGGAGAAGAAGGCAGAGGAGCTAGTGGCCCGCATGTCCACTCCGGTCCAGTCAGCGGATGCCTCTTCGAGGCAGTCGTGCGACTCCGACCTGGACACGTGGAGGCTCTCCATCACGGCGGAGGAAGGTAACGCACTAACACAGTGCGAAATCGAGCTGAATGAGAGGCGGGAGCAGTGTTACGCCACTATCTGTCACGTGGCGGACCGCTCTAGCCACCTGTCGGGGCCTTCTCAAACTGCCCTGCGGAAGGCGGTTGACACCTTGAAGGAGGTGCACGAGGAGTACGCGGGCAGGCTCACTAAAAGGGAGGAAAAAGCCTTCGCTAACACCAACAAGCGACATAGGCTTGAAATATGGGAACTTCGAGGGGAAGTTGCGAAGCTCCGCAAGGAGCTCAAGGCGAAGAGCGAGGCGGTCCCCCCGCCGAAGAAGACGTACCACGGCCAGTCAGCACGGTCCACCCCGGCTCTTGAAGAGCTGGAGCAGCGGATAGTGCGACAGGTCGGGGAGATGGTGAATGCGAGGTTGGCGGCAATGGAGGAGCGGCTTCTCCCCGAGAAGCGCGCCAGACCTCCACTGGCAGCCGACCGCAGTTTGGAGGCGCAGGAACCGGTGCCTGGGTGCTCGTCTGCACCCATGGAGCTGGAACCACTTGCCACAACTGCGGTCTTAGAGGAGACTTGGCCACCCCTCAAGTACCCGAAAGGCAAGGGCCCGGGGAAGGGAAAGGGGAAGGCGGCCAAACCCCAGGACGTGACAGTGGGCGGCAATGCCGCGAACACCGGAAGTGACGGAGTCCCGCCACCATCGAGTAAACCGGCTGCTGGCAGCTGGGTCGAGGTGGTGGGTAAAGGGAGAAGAAGGAAGGCGAGGAGAAAGGAGGCAACCGGGACCTCGGCACCCGCGGCGAAGAGGGCGCCGAAGCCGAGGATCCGGATCCCGCGCACCTCGGCTGTGGTCATTACGATCCAGCCGGGTGCAGCAGAGCGAGGCCTCACCTACAAGGCGGCGTTGGAGACAGCCAAGGGGCAGATCGATCTGGACGCGATGGGGATCGGGCCCCTTACTTTCCGCACGGCCGCTACCGGTGGCAAAATTATGGAGGTGTCAGGGGAGGGCAGCGCCGAAAACGCCGAATCCCTGGCAGCGAAGCTCAGGGAGGTCTTCGCAACGGAGGATGTCCGAGTCTCCAGACCGGACAGGTGCAGGGAATTAAGAGTCTCCTGAGTCTGAACCACTGGCTCCCCCCCGGGGGCCGGTGGTATGCGTGACGCATAAAAAAAAAAAAAAAAAAAAGGTTAGGTTAGGTTAGGTTAGGTTGGGGTGCGTGGCTCGGGAACCTCCACGTGGTGCACCCTGGGCATCACACAACAACTTGCCTCGGTGGCATCTTGTTGTGTGATGGCGAATCCCGGCCGGCGCTTGGAACTTCTACATGCGCTCCTCACTCCCCCTTGAGCAGTGCGTGTAGAGGTTGGGGTGAGGGACTGGAAGACTTGGGAAGGTTACTCGGCTGACATATTGGCCAAGTAAAATTCCTGAGTGTTCCAGATGAGGGTCCTCCACGAGCACTCTGATTAGCACAGTGCTCAGTGGAAGGACAAGGGCCGCTTGCGGCCATAGAAGCGGAACCGCGGCTATCCCTAGCCGCGGTGGTGAAGGTGGACCTCTCGCTGCCGACCATCTGCGCCGTGGTGCTCGACAGTGAGAGGTCGTATGAGTTGGAGGAGCGAGAGTTGAAAGCCTCTCGCTCCTTGACTGAGGCGGAAGTAGACACGGGGGCGAGCCCAGAGAGTCGACCCTCTGGGCTCGCACCCCGTCTCCACCGGAAGGCCTGGGGCGTCGGACGTTTAGGGCCGTCCGGCACCCCCCCTAGGGATAGGCCTTCGAGGAGGTGACGTGCCGCTGATTTCTGGCGCGTCGCTCGAGCCAAATGCGGGGGTAGTGACGCCCCCCGCGAGGTGGGTCCGCAAGGGCGGTGGCAAGGTTCAGGGTCGTTGACGGGAATGCGAAAAGTGGCCCCGCGACCCAGACCCCTGGCCATGCAGGAGAAATCTGTGGGGGTTTTAGTCGGTAGGGGCACCATGTCTGTCGTCGCCATGGTGTCGAGCCCGACATACCTCACCATGTCCCTGCATGGTGAGGATACGTAAATGTATTTCCCCCACATAAAAAAAAAAAAAAAAAAAAAAAGTTAGTTTAGGATGCGGTGCTATGTCGCACATTTGCGACGCCGCCATGCCAAGAGCGAAAGCCTTACCCAGCAGATGTCAGGTCTACTGGTGGTCTGACGATATCGCCGAGCTCCGACGCCACTCTATGGCGAAACGTCGGAGATATGTGCGATATCGTAGAAGAAGAGACCAGGACATAGAGGAGTGCAACGCTCTCTATGTTGCGTACCGAGAGGCAACCAAAACTCTCCGTGCTGCAATTGCCGAAGCGAAAGCAGCGTCATGGAACCAGCTGCTGGAGACGCTGGAGCGCGATCCGTGGAGACGCCCCTACCAAATGGCAAGGCGAAAGCTTCGCCCCTGGGCGCCCCCAGTCACCAGCACGCTGGAGCCCCATGTTCTGCGGCGAGTGGTTGAGGGACTGTTCCCGGATAGCCCAGGAACCGACTTCGTCCCTCCTACCGCGGCTTTATCTCGGAGAGACGATGAAATAGAAGAAGAGGAGGACGAACCACCCGCAGTCTCCGAGGGAGAGCTGGGAGTGGCCGTCCTAAAGATGAGGGCCAAAACCACGGCGCCGGGGCCAGACGGCATACCTGGCCGTGTGTGGGCTCTAACTCAAGACCAGCTGGGCCCTCGCCTCGGGAGTCTACTTAGTCGCTGTTTGCGAGAAGGTAAATTCCCCAGGCGATGGAAGAGAGGAAAACTTGTCCTCCTCAGGAAAGAGGGGCGGCCTGAGGACGAGCCATCTGGGTACCGTCCAATAGTGTTACTTGATGAGGCGGCCAAGCTCTTGGAGCGCATCGTCGCTGCCCGCCTCGCCAAGCACCTTGAGAGTGAGGGCCCAAATCTTTCCAACAGGCAGTACGGGTTCCGGAGAGGTCGTTCGACGATTGACGCTATCGATCACGTCCACGACCTCTCCGATAAGTCGGTCTCCAGTGACGGGGTGTTGTTGGCAGTGTCACTCGATATAGCCAACGCATTCAACACCCTGCCCTGGACAACAATAACGGAGGCGCTCAGGTACCACAAAGTGCCCCGGTATCTGCGGCGTCTCGTCGGGAACTACCTATCAGAGAGAGAAGTAGTGTTCCCAACAAAAGAAGGAGAAGTGGTGAGCCCCATGTCACGCGGGGTTCCACAGGGGTCTGCTCTTGGGCCACTCCTGTGGAACCTAGGCTATGACTGGGTGCTCAGAGGCGCTAACTTGCGTGGCGTCGGTCTAGTTTGCTACGCCGACGACACGCTTGTTACCGCCAAAGGGAAGGACTATCGCCAGGCAGCTCTGCTGGCGACTGCGGGTGTGGCGGCCGTTGTGGCTAAAGTTCGGAGTCTGGGCCTGGAGGTGGCGCTCCATAAATCGGAAGCAATTTGCTTTCACGGAGCAAGAAGAGCGCCACCTGCAGGTTCACACATTATAGTGAGTGGTGTGGCTATCCCTGTCAAGCCGACACTAAAATACCTTGGTGTCGTTCTTGACAGCAGATGGAGGTTTGGGGCTCATCTGCGCCAACTTGTTCCTAAGTTGACGCAGACAGCATCAACACTGAGCCGGCTTCTCCCCAATATGAATGGAGGCAATGGACGCTGCCGCCAACTGTACATGGCGGTGGTAAGGTCCATGGCTTTGTACGGCGCTCCTATATGGGCAAGCCGATTGGACCGCCAGGATAAAGTGCTCCTTCACCGGGCCCAGCGGACAATGGCCGTGAGAGTGTGTCGGGGTTACCGCACACTCTCACACGAGGTGGCCTGCACACTTGCAAGGTCGTTGCCCTGGTGCCTAGAGGCTGAGTTTCTGTCCTCGACCTACTGGCACCGGAAGCAAGAGAGAGAGAGAGGACCCGCGATTCGCCCCACAAGAGGTGGTGCGATGGCGCAGGGCTGCCAGGGCCAGGGTCCTGGTGAAGTGGAGCGAGCAGGTTCTCTCCGGACCTACTCAGCGAGGAGCCGGCGCTCGACGGCTCCTCGAGGCGATGCGGCCCATCCTCGCTGAGTGGGTCCAGCGAAAACACGGAGCCCTCACCTTCCGGACCACACAGGTGCTCACCGGACATGGGTGTTTCGGAAGTTACCTGTACAAAGTGGCCAGAAGGGAGGAGACCCCGGCGTGCTACCGGTGCGGTTCTGCGGTCGATACCGCCCAACACGTGCTGGAGGCGTGCCCGGGTGAAGAGGAACCGCGGCTATCCCTGGTCGCGGTCGTGGGGGCGGACCTCTCACTGCCGACCATCTTGTCTAAGATGCTCGAAAGTGAGAGGTCGTGGGAGGCGGTTGTCTCCTTCTGCGAGACTGTTATCTCGCGGAGGGAGACGGAAGAGCGAGAGAGGGAGGTGGACCCTCTTGCTCCTCCGCGGAGGCGGAAGAGGACACGGGGGCGAGCCACGCTGGCTCGCACCCCGTCTCCACTTGGAGGGCTTGGGGCGTCGGGCGTTTAGGGCCGCCCGACACCCCATCTAGGGATAGCCCCTCCCGAGGAGGCGACGCGCCGTTGGTTTCCGGCGCGTCACTGGAGCCAAGAGCGGGGGTTCTGACCCCCTGCGAGGCGGGCCCGCAAGGGCGACGGAAGTGGTGGAGACGTGGTGGAGTGCCAACGTGACCCTGCGGCTCTTCCTCTTATCGTGACGGAGAAACTTGTGGGGGTTTTAGTCGGTAGGGGCACCACTCTTGAGTGGTGTCGAGCCCGACACACCTGCCGTGTCCCTACACGGTGGACGGTGCGTAAATGCATTTCCCCCACATAAAAAAAAAAAAAAAAAAGGTTAGGATGCGGTGATCGGAAACCTCCTCGTGGTGCATCCTGGGCAACGCCACTCGGTAACTTATCTCCGTATATCTTACCCAGTGGCGGCTAATTCCGGTCGGGGAAGGCCGAACTTCTGAACGTGCTCCTCACCCTTAGAGTTGCACGAGCAGAAGTTCGGTAGGGGGGGGACTGAAATGACTTGGAATGTTACTGGGCTGATTCTTATCTGGCTTAGTTACATCCAAGTCATTTCAGAAAGTGGGGGTTTGTCCTCTGGGGGACTCTGATTCCAGAGTCTCGCGCAGACGGGCATCGGGCGCTGGAGGCGCATTTGATGGGTCGGTGAGATCGCTTTGTGTTGCGACACTTTGCGAGTTTTCGTCGGGTGTCGCAACACAAAGTAACCAAATCTCAAGGTTCGGGGGTTGCCGAGGGGAGTGTCTGGCACGTGAGGCTGAAACTGCGCTGCTTACAGGGCGTAGTTTCAGACTCACGATCCAGGCATGGTCGACGGGAGGTCGGCCACTAGACCCCCCCACAGGGGAGCTTCAACCCTTAATGAAGCAAAACAATAATGGAAAGAGGCGATTTTACAAGTATTACCCAGGAGGGTCTCCCAACGGAGGAATCCCTTCACACTTCATCTGAAGTGTGCTGCCACACGTACTCTGGGGGTGGCAAAAATCGCTCTGACTCTACTGACGAACCTAGCAAACGAATAATGGATACCGAATCTGCAAACGAATTGGTTTTGGGAGGTGCAAGTAGGAGAGAGGCAAGGGTGGTGCTCTCTCGCTACGAAGATTGTGGGCGTTTCATGAGTCCGGTGGATGACTCCGACTCTCAAAGCGTGGCTTCCATGGGGTCGCCCACGCCGCGAGAGTTGTCGAGTAGGACAAAACGGAAACGTTCGAGGTGTGATAGCGGTGACGGAGAACTCGTGACCTCCGGAAGCGAGTCTGACGCCCCGGCCGCTAAGGTGGGGAATGCGCCAAGGCGCGGCAGAGGGCGACCGCCCACCACGGGCGACTATGCCGGGCTCGCCGCTGCTAAGGCTGCACTGGTTGCTGCTGAGAGGCAAGAGCTGGAACTTCAGGCGGAAAAAGAGGTCGCAGCAATGTCCCAGCGGATACGTTCGGCGAGGCCGACAACCAGTCGGGTGTCGGAATCGTCGGCGGACCGAGAGGAGCCGCTAGTGATGGACCTGACAGACAGGGCCATGGACTGCATTACCGCGATCGTCTCCGTGGCGGTAAAATCTGGGAATCTCAAGGGTACGTTTGTGCGCACCCTTAAGGATTCGGCAAACTCGCTCCGCGAGATCATTGGTGACCTCAGAGAGAGGACCACCAACGAGGAGACAGAGAAGCTGCAGCGCGCAAACTCGCGCCTGCAGACCGAAGTGGCGGAGCTCCGCAAGGAGATCGTAGAGCTCCGTAGAGACGTGATTGAGGGACGTGCAGCAACACCATCGGCTGCACGTGCGAACCCCGGCAAGTCATCACAGGCCGCCTCAGCTCCAGAGGAGCTAGAGCAGCGGCTTGTAAGACAGGTCGGGGAAATGATTAACGCCAGGTTGGCGGCACTGGAGTAGCGCCTTCTCCCCGAGAAGCGTGCCAGACCTCCTCTTGCTGCTGACCTGCCAGTAGTGGAGTTAGCTCGACCGCCTCTGGGTGCTCCGGGCCGATACTCCAAGCCCAAGACTGCGGCCGAAATAGCGGAGCGGAGGCGGAAGATCCTGGGGCTCTCGCCAGGTGCTCCGCTGCCTCCGGCTATGGACCCCTGGCTTAATCCGCCAGAGGGCATGGTGTTACCTGCGGCCTCTGAGGCGTCAACATCGGATGCGGTCCCAGTTGAGACTCAGGTCTCACAAGTGGAGAATGAGAATCCCCAGCGAAGTGCCCCCGTTAAGGGGAAGGGCAAAGGCAAGGGGAAGAAATCTCAAACGACGAAAACTGTGGCTTCCATAGCTAGTGACGATCCGAGCCCCTCACGTACCAGCACCTTTGCAGGCGTGGTAAAGGAGGGATCTCAAAAAGTTTTGAAAAAGCCGGCCAGAAAGGCTGCGCCAAAGAAGACTAAGGTGGCACCAAAACGTAGGTTGCGCATCCCCCGCACCTCCGTCGTCATCATGACGATGACGCCTGAGGCAAGGGAGAGAGGCGTGACCTATAAGGAGGCATTCGAGGAGGCTAAACGACGGGTCAATCCAGAGGAGCTGGGGATCCAGTCGGTAAAGTACCGACAGGCAGCCACTGGCGGCCGAATGTTGGAGGTGGCGGGAGAGGGCAACGCTGCGAAGGCAGATGCCCTCGCCAACAGTTTGCGGGCTGTTTTCAAGCCCGAAGACATCAGAGTCTCCAGACCGGTGAAAAGCGTGGAGTTGCGCCTCTCTGGACTGGACGACTCTGTGTCTAAGGTGGAGGTGGCCGAAGCCATAGAAAGGGTGGGAGGCTGTAGTCCGGACTCAATTCGAGTGAAGGACATCCGCCGCAACGCTGCAGGTGTAGGAACGACGTTTGTTCAGTGTCCGGCAGCGGCGGCTAGACAAATCGCCAAGAGCGAGAAGATAAAGGTGGGGTGGGTCATGGTACGCGTAGAGCTACTAGACCCACGACCTTTGCGTTGTTTCCGGTGCCTAGAGGTGGGGCATGTCCGGGAGCAATGCAAAAGTCCAGTCGACAGAGGTAGCCAGTGCTACCGCTGTGGCCAACCCGGCCATAAAGCGGCGGAATGCTCGGCTCAGCCGCACTGCACTTTGTGTGCAGCAGCGAAAAAGCCAGCCGAGCATCGAATCGGAGGCAAGGCCTGCCCTTTGCCACCGCCGAAAAGGAAGGGTCGGCTACCACGGTAGCTGACTGGTTAGAGATCCTGGGCGTTGGGTTCGGGGGGACCCGACGTCCGACTAGAGGGTCTTGTGAGGGACCAGCGCCGTGGAGACGGGGTCGCGGACGCGTGCAATGAGCCCCCGTAACTCCGGCTTCTTGGCGCCTTGAGGGATCTCCCCAGTGGTTTTAGTGGGTAGGCCGTCGGTCGGGAGTGACGGAGAGTCCCACATAACCACCGGCTCCCCCCCCCGGGGGCTGGTGGTATGCGTAAGGCATTTCCAATGGGTCAAAAAAAAAAAAAAAAAAAAGGATGCGGTGATCGGAAACCTCCTCGTGGTGCATCCTGGGCAACGCCACTCGGTAACTTATCTCCGTATATCTTACCCAGTGGCGGCTAATTCCGGTCGGGGAAGGCCGAACTTCTGAACGTGCTCCTCACTCTTCGAGTTGCACGAGCAGAAGTTCGGTAGGGGGGGGGGACTGGGGGACTGGAATGACTTGGAATGTTAGTGGGCTGATACGCTATCTGGCCTACTAATATCCAAGTAATTTCAGAAGTGGTGGTTTTGTCCTCTGGAGGACTCTGATGGCAGAATTATGTAAATATGTGACGTGTAACCCCTGGTTATTAATAAATGAGTATATGAGCAGAGTCTTGCGCAGACGGATATCGGGCGCAGTTGGCGCATTTTGTGGTGGGATCCACTTTGGATCGGTGAGTTCGCTTTGTGTTGCGACACTTTGCGATCTTCGTCGGGTGTCGCAACACAAAGCTCCAAATCTCAAGGTTCGGGGGTTGCCGAGAGGAGTGTCTGGCACGGGAGTCCGAAACTGCGCTGCTTACAGGGCGTAGTGTCGGACTCGCGATCCAGGCATGGTCGACGGGAGGTCGGCCATTAGACCCCCCCACTAGGGAGCTTCACCCCTCAAGAAGCAAACAATATGGAAGGCAATTTTAAAAGTACATCTACCCAGGAGGGTCCTCGCGAGAGGTGGTGGTGCTGATACGCTATCTGGCCTACTAATATCCAAGTAATTTCAGAAGTGGTGGTTTTGTCCTCTGGAGGACTCTGATGGCAGAATTATGTAAATATGTGACGTGTAACCCCTGGTTATTAATAAATGAGTATATGAGCAGAGTCTTGCGCAGACGGATATCGGGCGCAGTTGGCGCATTTTGTGGTGGGATCCACTTTGGATCGGTGAGTTCGCTTTGTGTTGCGACACTTTGCGATCTTCGTCGGGTGTCGCAACACAAAGCTCCAAATCTCAAGGTTCGGGGGTTGCCGAGAGGAGTGTCTGGCACGGGAGTCCGAAACTGCGCTGCTTACAGGGCGTAGTGTCGGACTCACGATCCAGGCATGGTCGACGGGAAGTCGGCCGTTAGACCCCCACACAGGGGAGCTTCACCCTATGAAGCAAATGATGAAATGTCTCGTGAAATTAATAGAACTACCCAGGAGGGTCCCCGAAAGGGGGAATCCCTCCAGGCTCCGGCCTGCAGTCCCCATTCGTTTTCTGGGGGGGACAAATTTCACCTGATTCCTAAAACTGACGACCCAAGCACACGAAAAACGGACTCCGAATTAGCAAGCGGATTGGAAACCGACGGAGGGAGAAGGCAAGAGACTCGTGCTACGCGTTCAAGGAACAAGGAGTGTACACTCTTCATACAACCTGAAGGGGACTCTAACACCTTGAGACGTAGCAGGACATCGGTCTCTTCGGAGAGGAAGCGGCACCGCTCTGATGACAGGAGCAGCTGCGGAGGCGAGCCGTTGAGCACCGACCCTGAGTCGGATGCTCCGGCCGCCAAAGTGCAGAATGCACCTAGGCGTGGCAGAGGCCGAACGCCGACGACAGGTGCGGGCGTAGGCCGAGCTGCGGCCAAGGCGGCGGTGGCCGAACAAAAAGCGGAAATGGAAAGGAAGACTGCGGAGCTGGTGGCCCGCATGTTTCATCCCATACGCTCGGCGGATGCCTCTTCGAGGCTGACGTCTGAGTCGGAGACGGAGTCTTCATGGGGGCTATCGATGACCCAAGAAGAGAAGGACGCGGATGCGGAGCAAGATCGTGGACTTGAAGACAAGCTCAAGGATTGCTACGCAACAATCCAGCATGTGGCGAAACGCTCTGGGAACTTGTCGGGCCCATATAAAAGCGCCCTACATGACGTGGTCGAGAACCTGCAGGGAGTTTTCGAGCAGTACAAGTTCAGGAGCTCCGAGCGGGAGTGGGACTCGATGGAAAACGCGAACAAGCGCTATCGAGACCAAATAAAGGGACCCCGGAAGGAGATGGAGGAACTCCGCAAGGAAATGAAGGAGATGCGCGCGGCGGCTCCCCCGCCAGCGCCAAAGACCAACCCCGGCCAGTCAGAACGGTCCGCCCCGGCTCTTGGAAGAGCTGGAGCAGCGGATAGTGCGGCAGGTCGGGGACATGGTGAACGCCAGACTGGCGGCAATGGAGGAGCGCCTTCTCCCGGAGAAGCGCGCCAGACCTTCACTAGCCGTCGACCGCAGTCTGGGGGCGCGGGCACCGGTCCCTGGGTGCTCGTCTGCACCCATGGACCAGGAGCCGACAGCCTCGGCTGCGGTCTTGGAGGAGACGTGGCCGCCTCTGAAGTACCCCAAGGGCAAGGGCCCGGGAAAGGGGAAAGGAAAGGCGGCCAAAACAACGGATGGGACTAGGAGCGGCAAGGCCGCTGAAGTCGGACAGGAAGTGGCCCCGCCACCCTCGAGTAAACCAGATGCCAGCGGCTGGGTCGAGGTGGCGAGAGGCAAGAGGAGGAGGCGGACGAAGAGGGAGGCGACTGGGACCTCGGCATCCACGGCGAAGAGGGCGCCGAAGCCGAGGATCCGGGTCCCGCGCACCTCGGCTGTGGTTCTTACGATCCAGCCGGGTGCCGCAGCAAGAGGACTCACCTACAAGGCGGTCCTGGAGGAGGCCAAGGGGCGCATCGATCTGGAAGCGATTGGGATCGGGCCTTTTGGCTTCCGCACGGCCGCCACTGGCGGGAAAGTGATGGAGCTGGCGGGGGAGGACAACGCCGTGAAGGCTAACTCCCTCGCGATAAAGTTGCGGGAGGTGTTTAAGACGGAGGACGTCCGTATCACCAGACCGGACAAATGCGCGGAGTTGCGCATTACTGGTCTGGATGATTCGGTGTCCAGTGAGGAAGTGGCCATGGCCATATCGAGGGTTGCGGAGTGCCCCGATGACCTTATAAAGGTCAGTGACGTTGGCCGCGACGCGGGAGGCAACGGGACTGTGGTCGTCCGGTGTCCCGCGGCCGCAGCGAGGCGGGTCGCGAAGTGCGATCGCCTCAAGGTGGGGTGGAGTTCGGCGCGCCTTCGCGTGCTGGATCCACGTCCACTGCGCTGCTTCCGGTGCCTGGAGGTTGGGCACGTCCGGGAGCAGTGCAAGTCAGTGGTCGACCGAAGTAGCACCTGCTACCGGTGCAGTCGACCCGGACATAGGGCAAAAGAGTGTTCGGCCGAGCCGCATTGCGCACTGTGCGCAGAGGCAAGTAAGCCAGCCGATCACCGCATTGGAGGCAAAGGTTGTACCTTGCCTCCGAGGCGCAAGCCTGGTCTGCAAGTGGGGCGGAAGCCAGGCGACTCTGGGCGTCGGGGTCGGGGGAACCCGGCGTCCACTACAGAGTCAGTGAGGGCGCGCGATGTGCCGATATCCCGCACATCGCCGCCATAGCGAGGAGAGCCATAGCTCCCAGTGATGAGGTCCCAGCGGACCAAAGCCGTGGAGACGGGGTTGCGGACGATTACTTTGAGCACCCGTGACTCCGACTCCCATGGCGGAAAGAGGGATATCCCAGTGGTTTTAGTGGGTAGGCCGTCGGTCGGGAGTGACGGAGAGTCCCACATAACCACCGGCTTCCCCCCGGAGGCCGGTGGTATGCGTAACGCATTTCCACTGGGTAACAAAAAAAAAAAAAAAAAGGTTAGGTTAGTTTAGGTTAGGTTGGGATGCGGTGATCGGAAACCTCCTCGTGGTGCATCCTGGGCAACGTCACTCGGTAACTTATCTCCGTATATCTTACCCAGTGGCGGCTAATTCCGGTCGGGGAAGGCCGAACTTCTGAACGTGCTTCTCACCCGTAGAGTTGCACGAGCAGAAGTTCGGTAGGGGGGGACTGGAATGACTTGGAATGTTAGTGGGCTGATACTCTTTCTGGTCTACTAATATCCAAGTCATTTCAGAAAGTGGTGGTTTGTCCTCTGGGGGACTCTGGGTCCGGAGTCTTGCGCAGACGGACATCGGGCGCTTCAGGCGCATTGTGTTTGTGGATCTCGTGAGAGATCGGTGAGATCGCTTTGTGTTGCGACACTTAGCGATTTTCGTCGAGTGTCGCAACATAAAGTAACCCAAATCTCAAGGTTCGGGGGTTGCCGAGGGGAGTGTCTGGCACGTGAGTTCGAAACTGCGCGCTGCTTACAGGGCGCAGTTTCGGACTCACGATCCAGGCATGGTCGACGGGAGGTCGGCCGCTAGACCCCCCCACAGGGGAGCTTCACCCTAATGAAGCAAAATATGATAATGAACACACGCGATTTTAAGAGTATTACCCAGGAGGGTCCTCGCGAGAGGGAATCCCTCCACGCTCCGGCGTGCAGTCCCCAATCGTATTCTGGGGGGGACGAAAATCGCAGTACGATACAACACGACGACCATGGCATTCGCAAAACGGACACCGATAAGGCAAACGAGGTGGTATTGGGCGGAGCAAGCTTGCGAGAGGCGCGAGTGATGCTTTCGCGGTACGAAGAGAGTGGAGCATTCGTGAGTCCGGTCGAAGACTCCGACTCTCAAAGCGTGGCTTCCATGGGGTCGTCATCGCTGAGAGAGTCGACGAGGCTTTCTCGACGGAAGAGAATGAGGGGAGATAGCGGTGACGGTGAGCTCGCTTCCTCTTGGAGCGAGTCTGAGGCTCCGGCTGCTAAGGTGGGAAATGCGCCGAGGCGCGGCAGAGGCCGACCGCCCACCACGGGCGAGTACGCCGGGCTTGCCGCGGCCAAGGCTGCTCTAGTTGCTGTCGAAAGACAGGAGCTCGAGTTAAGGGCGGAGCAGGAGGTGGCAGCTATGTCCCAGCGGGTCCGTGCGGCGAGGTCGACATCGAGTCGCATGTCGGAATCGTCGGCGGACAGGGGGGAGGAGCTGACGGAGGATCTCTTGTCAAGGGCAATGGAGTGCGTTGCCACGATCGTTTCCGTGGGAGCGAAATCTGGCAATCTCAAGGGCACGTTTCAACGTGCCCTCAAGGAAGCGGCAAACTCCCTCCGCGAAATCATTGGGGACCTAAGGGAGAGGTCCTCAAATGATGAAACGCGGAGACTGCAGGCTGCCAACGGGCGCTTGCAGGCAGAGGTTGCGGACCTTCGCAGCCAAATTATGGAACTCCGTAAGGAGATGATTGAGGAACGCGCGATAGCGACATCTGCCGCGCGCACGTACCCCGGCAAGTCATCGCAGGCCGGCTCAGCTCCAGAGGAGTTGGAGCAGCGGCTTGTGCGACAGGTCGGGGAGATGATGAACGCAAGGTTGGCTGCCCTGGAGGAGCGCCTTCTCCCCGAAAAGCGCGCTAGACCTCCTCTTGCCGTCGACCCGGTGCCATCAACCTCATCCGAGGTTATAGATGTGACGAAGCCGACCCACCCTAAAGTCCCTAAAGGAAAGGGCGTTGGGAAAAAGGGGAAGCCGGTCAAACCAACAGAAGTGACGTCGGAAAGCCTAGCTTCGGCTGCCCGACCTGGACTGAGCAAGGACCCGCCTCGTTCAAGTAACTCGGCGGGGGCCGAAAATTTTGCTGGAGCAGTAAAGGCGAAGGATCCGAAAGCTTCGAAGGCCCCAGCCCCGAAGGGTCCAACCTCTAAGGGCCCGGCCCCGAAGGCCAAGTCGAAGAAGGCTAAGAAGGCACGGAAGCATAGGTTGCGCGTCCCCCAAACCTCCGCTGTCATCGTGACAATGACACCTGAGGCTAGGGAGAGAGGCATGACCTACAAGGACGTACTCGAGGAGGCAAAGAGGAGGATAAACCCGGAGGAAATGGGAATCCAACCAATGAAGTACCGGCAGGCGGCCACCGGTGGCCGTATGTTAGAGGTGGCGGGTGAGAGCAACGCCGAGAAAGCGGATGCTCTGGCAAATAGTCTGCGGGCAGTATTCAAGCCCGAAGACATCCGAGTCTCCAGACCGGAGAAATGCGCGGAGCTGCGACTTTCTGGATTGGATGACTCGGTGTCTAAGGTGGAGGTGGCTGAGGGCATTGAAAGGATAGGAGGGTGTCGTCCAGACTCTATTCGAGTCAAGGACGTCCGCCGCAACGCTGCAGGTATTGGAACGACTTTTGTCCAATGCCCTGCAACGGTGGCGAAAAAGCTCTCACAGTGTGAGAGGATCAAGGTGGGGTGGGTCATGGTGCGTGTAAAACTACTGGACCCGCGACCTTTGCGTTGCTTCCGATGCCTGGAGGTGGGGCATGTTCGGGAGCAATGCGAAGGACCAGTGGACAGAGGTAACCAATGTTACCGCTGTGGCCAACCTGGCCATAAAGCGGCGGAATGCTCGGCTGAGCCTCATTGCACATTGTGTGCTGCAGCTAAGAAGCCAGCCGAGCATCGTATCGGAGGCAAAGCTTGTCCCTTGCCACCGCCAAAGAGGAAGGGTCGGTTACCGCGGTAGCTGACGTATGAGACCTTGGGCGTTGGGTTCGGGGGGACCCGGCGTCCGACTAGAGGGTCTCGTGAGGGTGCGCGATGTGCCTGAGACCCGCACATCGCCACCAAGTTGGCTGGAGCAGAAGCTCCCCGAGACGTGGTCCCAGGGGACCAGCGCTGTGGATTGGGGTCACAGAAGACTGCAATCGCGTACCTGTGACTCTGACTCCATAAGCGCTTTGAGGGATCTCCCCAGTGGTTTTAGTGGTTTATTCCCGTTCGTCCCCACATCGTCGTCCCCACTGGGGACGAGTGGGAATAAAAAAGTTTCGATCGTCCCCAGTGGGAACGAATGGGAAAAAAAAAGTTGCGTTCGTCCCCAGGGTTTATTCCCGTTCGTCCCCACATCGTCGTCCCCACTGGGGACGAGTGGGAATAAAAAAGTTTCAATCGTCCCCAGTGGTACCTAACGATTGGAACTTTTTATTTCCCCATTCGTTCCGCTATTGACCGAGAGTCAAAAAGCAACGTATACCTGCGTTAATATGCTGTCCGGTTCCAGCGATCTTAGGATACGATACGCTGCTACGGGGTCTGGGAAGAAGACGCCGGTTACACCCGCCGTACTTCCTAATCTGTATCTCTGGTTCCATTCATCAAGCGCATTCATCCTAATGTGTCGCTTGATGAATGAGACCGGGCACTTATCATACACTGGTTTCCTCTTAGATCCTAGTGCCGCTTGTTTGGCCAACTCATCCGCCCGCTCGTTCCCCTCCAGTCCCGCGTGAGCTTTAATCCAGTAAAGCTGTACCTTTTTACCTTCTTTATTGCACTCTATTAAGGCTTTCCGCGTTTTTACTGCAAGGGGATTGAGGGACGCATAGCTAACTATCGCCTCCAGAGCTGACCTCGAGTCACTATACACCCCAAAACTGGTTTCCGATCTTTTCAACATCTCCTCCGTAGCTCTTTGTATTGCCAACAGCTCTGCCTGGTAGACCGTACAATAGGACGACAGTTTCAATTTAAGGTTTTTAATTTCGGTAGCGTCTCGTCTACGTAGAGACAATGCCGCACCCACTTTGCCCTCTATTTTACTGCCGTCCGTATAGATGCAGATTTCGTGATTTTTGTTTTTGTCTACGGAGTCCTCGTCTGCCAGGCATGTGTATTCTAGGCCAATACTCTGAGCAGGATGTATTGTATCGGCGAACGCTGTCCTCCGCTCGACCTCCGCGTCCCCCAGTATTGGCTGTGGTACCCCTCTCTTCGCCTCGTACAGTGAGGCAGCCTCCTGAATTCTCAGGTCAAGAGGTAGTATCCCAGCCAACACCAGTCCAGAGTTCAGGGAGACCGTTCGGTAAGCCCGACACAGTTTCTGTGCGAAGCCTCTTTGGACAGCGTTGAGAAGTTTTCTGATCCCCACTTTTTTGGTGGCAGAACCCCACACGCTTGCGGCGTACATAATAATGGGTTCCACCACTGCGGTGTATATGACCCTGATCACCTCCGGGTGCAAACCCCAGCTCACTTTTGCCGCAGTGGACACCTGTTTGTATACATTTGTAGCCTTCCTACACATATACGAGACGTGGCTCCTCCATGTTTGTTTGGCGTCGACGATTACACCAAGGAGTTTTATTTCCGGGGACATTTTTATGTCAACCCCGCCCATGCTCAAGTGCGGAGTGTCATGCTTCAACTTCCTGGTCATCAGCATTGCCTTCGTCTTATGCGGACCGAACTTTAGTTTATACCTGACACCCCACCCCTGAACCCAGGCAAGAGTGACATTTGCCTGTCCCTGTACTTCCTGCGCCGTGTCCCCGTCGAACACCAGCACCACGTCGTCAGCAAAAGCCTGAGCGTAGCACCCTTTCTTTTCCAACGTTTTGAGAAGGGGGTCAGTAGGAGATTCCACAGTATTGGTCCTCCTATGGATCCTTGGACGCACCCTTTGTTGGTACTCTTCGCGTACTCCTCGCCCAGATACCTTACGCTGACGCTGCGCTCCCAGAGGTAACTGCGGTTAGGTTAGGTTAGGTTTTTTTTTTTTTTTTTTTTTTTTCCTGTCCGGGCGCAGAGGCCCGGCCCGCGAGCTAAGTTTTCCCTAACGGGGTCAGGGTGTAGTACAGGGACATTCTTTATTCACTTATTCTATTACATTATTTACATATTATGTTATTATTGATTAAATTATTATGATATAAAATTTTTTACATTAATTATAATATATATTATCTTATTGATTCAATAGTTATAATATGTAATATTTCACATCAATTACATATTATCCTACTAATGATTAAATTATTATAATGTTACATATTTTACATTATTTACGTATTATGTTATGATTTATTTAATTATTATAATAGCACATTTTACATTATTTCCATTAATTTATAACTATAGTCTATTAAGTATTATGAAATATATTATGGTACATTCGTGTCAACATCATTTATTCTTTGCATTTACCATCTCAATAATCTGTTTGCAGTACATCAGAAATCTATCGCGTATTTTACTGTTTTTTATAATATTACTTAAATTATGGATATTTATTAGAGATGCGCCGAGTAACACTTTTGCCGAGTAACGAGTACCGAGTATTACTCGGTTCTATTGATTGAGATTATCAAAGCTTTCCTAAATTAGTAAAAAATACTTTTTGATTAACTGTTGGCTTGGGTTATGTAGATATACCCATTTAGGTAGATATACCTAAATTTAGGTAGATATACCTAAACGGGATACTGCCTTTTCGCTGAAAAGTGATTGGCCCATTATCACTGGCCAACCAACGGTTCGTCTGTTTCACTTTGACAACTAATTGTATAGTAGTCTACTAGTCAAGCCCTTTCATGTAATACCCATATTGAGGTAGATTGTGATGAAATATTTGGTCCGCCATTTGATGGACGCGGCCATCTTAAATCAATATTAACCAAAAATAGCTCAAAACATTAACACAAAACATTCTCTTCAAATAAAAAAACCGCATCGAAATCGGCCCATCCGTTTGAGCTCTACGGTGCCATAGACAGATACACAGTCAGACAGACCTGCATGTGTGTCTGTCTGATAGACAGACAGACTTCGACGTCAAACTTATAACACCTCTTATTTTGGTCGGGGGTTAAAAACCGCAGTAACTGTGCCATAAAGTGGTCAAGTAGGAGTTAAAATATTGCAAAAAATTGCGAAGATCAAAAAAAATTATAAACTTTGAAAGACTTATTCTCAGAAACCATTGGGTGTACAGAGACAATTCTAGTATCAGATTGTAGCAAATTTAGTCTACTTCATAAACGCCATAAGAAAGTTTTTTCAAAAACTAGTCGTTTAGGGTTATAATCGCCAAAATTAAAAAAAAACGATTTTTTCGCGGTTTTTTTCGATTTTTGGCAAAGTTGTGTTCGTCGCTCGAGGTCACAAACTTGGGATAATCATTAGGTCAACATCATAAACAAGTCTGCAAAAAATCAGATCTACCGGATTTAACGCATCCTACTCCATACTTTCAGGCGACAAAGTTACTGGATTATGTGTACACATTTGCAAAATTTCAAAGTTCGGAATGAAGTTAAGGAGAAATAGAAAGGACTGATTCCTTTCTGTTTTTTTTGGTTTATTTGGTTAGGTTAGAACTGTGACCGACAAGGCACAAGCCAAGCGAGCGAAGCGAGCATTCCGCGGCAGCGGCCGGTGAAGTGCTAGAACCAAATCGCTTTTGTTTCAGTACACAAAGCACAAACATGAGAAAAATAATTATGAAAAAAATACTCTAATAATACCATCAACGTGTATAATATTTGTTCCAAATGAAAATGGCATCCCTGTAAATAAATTTCGGCGAAAAGGCAGATAACCCTACCTAAATATATTGCTTTTCTTAAACCGAGTATACTCGGCATTCAAACCGAGTACCGAGGCCGAGTACGAGTATCAAATAACCTGCCGAGTATGCCGAGTACCGAGTATCAACCGAGTACTCGGCCCATCTCTAATATTTATACATTCCTCAAGCTCACATTCAATTTCAAACCTTTTTATCGCGTATATGGGACATTCCGTTATGATGTGTATGACACTTTCCTCTACTTCCGGTTCACAGTTGCACGATGGGCTCTCTTTACATTTAAACCTATGTAAATATTCGGAGAACCCACCGTGCCCTGTCAGGAGCTGAACAGTCGTCGGGTCCATCTTGATTTTACGGATGTGTTTATAGCCCTCTATCGCGTCTGGGAAAAACTTTTTTGTTACTCCCGCAGTCTCACCCGTCCGGTACCTTTCATTCCACTCATTTAGCGACTCCTCCCTTATTTGCCTTTTTACAAACGATACAGGGCATCTACTATAGTTTGGTTTTGTCTTAAGGGACAGCGCTGCCGATTTAGCCAGATCGTCGGCTCTCTCATTACCCTCCAACCCTGCATGTGCTTTTATCCAAAATAGTTTGATACGTTTTTGTTGTTTTTTATTTTCATTGAGGTCATTTCTAATACTTACTGCTAGGGGGTGGAGGGACGAGGCTCTCGTTATCGTTTGTAGGGCGGAGAGTGAGTCGCTAAATATGTTGCAGCTTTTGTTATGCTTACGAGCAACTTTGGTCGCTTCAGCAAGCGCCAAGAGTTCCGCTTGATAGACGGAGCAGCACTTGTCCAGCTTCAGTTTTTTGGTACTCGTCTCCGCGGCTCCATCCCATATGGATAGAGCCGCGCCGACTTTCCCTTCTATTTTGCTGCCATCAGTATAAATGTTTAGGCTAGCATTGTCATGATGCTGGATCAGTGCCGCTCCATCCGCCACGCAAGAAAACTCTACAGTAAGCTGCTCCGCCGGGTGTGGTGCCATCGCGAAAGGCAGCGGTGCCTCTATTTCCCGGTCGCCTACCACTCGCTGGGTCAATCCCTTTCTTACTTCAAATAGCAAGGCTGCTTCCCTGACTCTAATATCGAGCGGGAGCAACCCAGCGAGTAGCAGAGCCGAGTGCAGGGAGACTGTTTTGTAAGCCTTCACGATTTTTTGGGCGAAGCCCCGCTGTACTGCGTCAAAATGTTTCCTTACTCCTATTTTCATGGATGCAGGTGCCCACGCGCTGGCCGCGTACAAGATGGTCGGCTCCACAACGGCCACATATATCGCTCTAATAATTTCTGGTTGCAGACCCCATTGAACCCTCGCCGCTCTGGATAGTTGTTTGTAAAAATTTAGAGCCCTACGACAGACATTGGAGACATGCGTGTTAAAGGTCAACTTGTCGTCGACAGTGAGGCCCAACAGTTTCATTTCCCTCACCATGCCAATGCCAACACCTCCCATGTTCAGACGCGGAGTGTCGTACTTAAGTTTGCGCGTAATGACCATGGCCATTGTTTTTTGTGGCGCAAACTTTTGCTTGGTATCGACTCCCCACGTCCAGACACGCTCGAGCGCCGCATTAGCATGGTGTTCGACCTCCCGCGCTGTCTCTCCGTCGAAGACAAGGACTATGTCGTCTGCGAATGCCTGTATGTAGACCTCCATCCTCTCCATTTCTCTCAGGAGCGGGTCCAGGAGAAGGTTCCAGAGTAAGGGTCCACCTATCGAGCCCTGCACACATCCTTTGCTTGTTTCTCTAGTGACCTCCTCTCCGGCGTATCGAACTTTTACCCTACGGTTTTGTAGGTAACTGTCGACTACCTTTCTCAAGTTCACGGGACAGTTTTCCTCAGCCAGCCGGACTCTGATTTGTTAGGTTAGGTTAGGTTAGGTTAGGTTAGGTTAGGTTAGGTTTTTTTTTTTTTTTTTTATTTCCTGTCCGGGCGCAGAGGCCCGGCCCGCGAGCTAGTGTGTCCCTGACAGAGTCAGGGTTGAGTACAGGGTATCTTTATTAACAAAGTTGTTTCTTAAGATTAAAAAAAGTTGAAGTTATAATGTATGTATCTAACTTATATTATACTAATTGGGTGATGTGCTGGTATGTTATCCTTTTTCTTTACATTTATTTTAATAACCTATTTATTTAGTTTTACATTCATTCACTTGTTATTTATCAATATATCTTATCCTTATACCTTTTTTACATTTATCTAACTTAATTTTGTCTAATTGAGTGATGTGCTGGTATGGTTTCCTATAAAGATTAAAGTTCGTGTTTTAACATTGAATTCTTTTGCACTACTTCAGTTCTATATACATTGTCTTACTTCTATGTTACTGGTTATTGATGTTTTGTTGTAAATGTTTCTATCTTTATTACATTTTGATATTTCCATTTCTCCTACTTAACTCTAAGAATTGTTTGGATAGCCCCGCTTATTGTACATTCTTTGTTTAGTTTTATAAGTACATATTTCAGTTTACATGTTGTTTTACATAATATGTAATATACTTCGTGTCGACATATAGTTATTTGTTCTTACTGAGTTTTCATATTACGATTTACATTTCGAGAGTCGCTAAGTAATTTCGTTTGTTATCATTATTTATACTCGGTCACTGTTTCATATATATCAATATATGACAGTGGGTCCTTTTCGTACTGTTTTATTATGTTACCTTATATTTCTTTCTATACATTATTGTTTTCATTTACTATTCTCGTTGACTTATTATTCACTTCATGATGTGTTACAATATTTTATATGTAGTTTCAGAAAGGTATATCGTCCTATTATTATTTTTTATTAACATAGTTTACATTCATATACTTCTATACTGTGCCAAGGCTGGCAGTGCCACTCACCTTTGTAGTGTGGTACGATGCGTTCTGTGTTGTGCTATGTGTTGTGCTGGTTTGTGTGTTTTGCTATATTGTGTGTTATATATTATTCAGTTCTATGCTGTGTTATGTGCTGTATATTGTGCTTTGTTATGTTGTGTGCTGTGCTATGTTATGTGTTGTGAGGTATGCTGTATTAAGTGTTGTGTTGTTGTTATATGATGTGCTGTATTACGTGATATTTTTTTACTGGTATGAGGTGGGTGTGCTGTGTACTGAGCTGTGTGCTTTGTCATTCCATGTTGTGCTGTGATGTGTATTGACTTGATTACGGTTATGTATGTTGTGTTGTATTGTCTGTATTGTTTATATGTATGTAAAAGTTATGCATATTATGTTCATTCATTTCGCAGCTGTGATTGTTTTGCTAACTATTTGAAAGATGTTTATTTTAAATTTGATTACCACTATTTTTAATATCGTTCTATTAATTTTAGATTACATCTTAGTATATACATTTTATTTTATATTGTAGTTTTTAATAATTATACACATAGACTTGTGTGTATTTTGTATGTAATAATATCTATGTTTTGTGTTTTGTGTAGTGTTTTATGGTTCGTCAATGTTTTACTGTATTTGTTTGTTATTTGAGAAAGTTGTTTTTTCTTTTTGTTGTTATATTACCTAAATGTTTGGGCCATAGACCATCTTGTCCATTCATTTAATTGTTTTGTACTGTTTGTGTATTTATTTGTGTCATGTTTTGTGTTAGTGTTTTAGTGTACTTTTTGTGTCTGTTTTCTACGCATATGGCTTCCCAGTTTGGCTCCCTGGTGGCACCGCCCTTGCTGTTTTCTTGGGTAATTTTGCCTTCCGCGATATATTCCGTCCGCCGCGACTTTGTAGGTGAATGTTTATGCTTTGTTTTGTATGTTTCGTGCGTGTTTGTTTGTGTGATTTCTTGGATGTTTGTGTGTCTTGTTATTTTTGTGCTTGCGTAGTGTTTTTTGTCTGTTCGTGTGTGTTTGTTTCCGCTCGAAATTTGACCCGTTTTCAAATGAAAACGTGCCTCATTTGCATGGTTTGTATAGTTAGATCGTGTGTTTGATGCATGTTGTCTGTTTTTTATTGTGTTTCTGTGTGTGTTATGTAAAAAGTCACCACGGACAGAACCCACGAAAGCCAGAGTCACCGTAATGTCGCCCTCAGCAATACGCCACGGTGGATCGCGCGAGCGCATCCCACTTCATTCTCACCGGGCATTCACCACTGAAGGCGTTGTGTTCAATTTTATCTAGCTTGGCTTTAGTACAGTTTACGCAACTGGCGGGACCATCCGCGAGCCAGACCGGGCACCCGGCTCTGAGGTGCGACCCGCCGCAGTGGCTGCACACATCGGCCGGGTCCTGGCAAAACTTTTTGCCGTGGCCGTACCCGAGGCAGCGCGAGCACTGGATCAGTGGAGACTGGTCCGTGACCCGCACGCGCTGCATGTCGATGTGCACCACCCCTGCGGCGGTCGCCGCCTGCCACACAGACGGTGGTACCTTAACCACTACGTTCGAGGTCAGTGGGTTCCTTGCTCTCGCCCTGTAGTATATTTCGAGCTGCGCGTCCTCTATATTACAGTTTTTGAATAGGTGTGCATTTTGGTTTTTTAAAGACTTTACGATGTCCTCGTCGGAGTTACTCCTGAGCACACCGTAAAGCCTTATAATGGGATTTTTGTTCTTCATTTCTATCACTGTGAAGTTTTGTTCTTTACCTGCAATTTTTTCCTTCACCCTTTTAATGTCTTCCTTTGGTTAGGTTAGGTTAGGTTAGGTTAGGTTAGGTTAGGTTAGGTTAGGTTAGGTTAGGTTAGGTTTTTTTTTTTTTTTTTTTTTTCCTGTCCGGGCGCAGAGGCCCGGCCCGCGAGCTAAGGGGTCCCTAACGAGGTCAGGGTTTAATACAAATTTCCTTTATTATCTTATTCTATTTCTTAAATTAAAGATTTAAAGTTAGTGTAATAACAGTGAATTCTTTTATACTACTTCAGTTCTGTGTACATTGTTTTACTTCTGCGTTACTAGTTGATAATGTTCTGTTTTAAATATTTCTATCTCTGTATTACATTGTATTTTTCATTTCTCCTACTTAACTCTATGAATTTTTAGATAGCCCCGCTATTTGTACATTCTGTGTTCAGTTTTATAATACATATTTTAGTTTACATGTTGTTTTACCTAACTTGTAATATACTGTGTCTTGATATATAGTTATTTGTTTTTACAGAAGTTTTCACAATATGACTTACATTTCGAGATTTACTAAGTAATTTCCTTTGTTATCATTATTTATAATCGGTCACTTTTTCATATATTTCAATATATGACAGTGGGTCCTTTTCATACATTTTTATTATGTTACCTTTGTTTCTTTTTATATACATTATTGTTTTCCTTTACTTATCTCGTTGACTCATTATTCTCTTCATGATGTGTTACAATATTTTGTATGTATTTTCAGAATTTGTGTTACGTTATATTACTATGTTTACAACATGGTTTACACTTATATACTGCGCCAAGGCTTGCAGTGCCACTCGCCTTTGTAGTGTGATATGCTGTGTGTTGTGTTGTGCTGGTTTGTGTGTTTTGTTTTATTGTGTGTTATATGTTGTTTTGTACTATGCTGTGTTGTATACTGTTTATTGTGCTTTGTTGTGTGTGTGCTGTGATATGTTGCATGTTTTGCTGTGTTGTATTTTGCTGTGCTTGTTCTGATCTGCGTTGCGTTATATGATGTGCTGTGTCACGTGATTTGCTTTTTATTGGTATGAGGTGGGTGTGATGTGTGCTGCGTTGTGTGTTTTGCAAGGCTGTGCTATGCTGTGTGTTGTGATGTGTGTTGATTTGATTACGGGTATGTTTGTTGTGTTTGTATCATATTTTGTATTTGTTTAAAAGTAAAGTTAAGCATATGTTTATTCATTCGCTGCTTTGATTATTTGCTAACTAGTTGAATAATATTTATTTTAAATTTGAACACAACTATTATTAGTATTGTTCTATTATTTTAAATTACATCTTGGCATATGCATTTTATATTATATTATAGTTCTTTATTAAATATGCACTTAGAATTGTGTGTATTTTGTGTGTATATATATCTATGTTTTTATTCGTTTGTGTAGTGTTTATTGGTTTGTCAATGTTTACTGTATTTGTTTGTCATTTAATGAGTTGTTTTTATTTTATCTAAATGTTTGGGCCATAGACCATCTTGTGGTTAGGTTAGGTTAGGTTAGGTTAGGTTAGGTTGGGCTGCTCGGCCGCCCCGCACTGCACCCTCTGTGCAGCAGCGGGAAGGCCTGCGGGGCACCTGTCGGGGACCAGCGCCTGTGCTGAGCCCCCATCAAAGACAGGTGCTCCCAGGAGACAGTCTGCTGCGACCAGCTCCGGGTCGCAGCTGACCGGCTCCACGGTGGAGCAGCGAGGCAGCATGGAGGAAAGTTAGTATGGCGCCCATACTAACTTTCCTCCAGGCCAATATCAATCACTCCGCCCGTGCACAGGACCTTTTGCTCCAGTGCATGGCGGAGCGATTGATTACGGTGTGTGTGGTTGCCGAACCATACCGGGTCCCCCCCAGGTCGGACTGGGTCGGGGACTTGGACGGTATGGTGGCGATCACCACACAGTCGCCGGCCCTCTCGCCCACTCTCGACAAAGTCACTAGGGGTAGTGGCTTTGTCGCGACTGAGGTGGGAGGCACCGTGGTGGTGGGGGTATACTTTTCTCCCAACAGGGCCCTTGCCGAGTTCGAGAGGTTTCTCGGCGAGGTAGGGACCCTGGTGGGACGGAGTCGCCCCCGCCCAGTCATCGTCCTCGGTGACCTCAACGCCAAATCTGTGGCGTGGGGGTCATCGACGACAGATGCAAAGGGGAGGGAGCTGGGGGAGTGGCTCGCAGAAGCGGGGCTCTGTGTCCTCAATAGAGGCACAGAGCACACGTGCGTGCGGCAATGGGGAGGGTCGGTGGTCGATGTGACCTTCGCCACCCCAGAGCTAGCACGCCGTGTCCACGATTGGAAGGTGCTGGTCGATGAGGAGACACTGTCCGATCACCGCTATATATCGTTCAGTGTCTCCCCATCGACGGCGGATAGACAACAGGGAGCCTCCCTGCCGGTGACGGGCCCGCGATGGGGGTTGAAGCGCTTGGACTTGGAGAAGCTGCAGGAGGCAGCCATTGTCCAGGCGTGGAACCCTGCTCCATCACCACCGGTAGACCTAGACGCGGAGGCCGATGCGCTGTGCATGGCGATGTCGCACGTTTGCGATGCCGCCATGCCCCGCGTAAAGGCCCTCCCAATGAAGCGTCAGGTCTACTGGTGGTCGGAGGAGATTGCGGAGCTCCGGCGGTGCTGCGTAGTGAGAAGGCGCCACTACCAGCACTACCGGCGGAGGAGGCTCCAGGAGCCGGCGGAGTTGGACGCCCGCTATGCCGCCTACAGGGCGGCGTCGCGGGCTCTCCGCACTGCCATCGCCGAGGCCAAGTCGGCATCGTGGAACCAGCTGCTGGAGACACTGGACCGAGATCCGTGGGGGCGTCCCTACCTATTGGCGAGGCGAAAGCTTCGCCCATGGACGCCTCCAGTCACCAGCATGCTGGAGCCACAATTCCTACGGCGGGTGGTCGAGGGACTATTCCCGGCTAGTCCGGGAATCGACTTTGTCCCTCCCACGGCGATGGTGGCGCGGACCGAAGACTCCGCCGAGGAGGAGGAGGAGGGGGAGGAGGACGAGCTTCTCGACGTCTCCGAGGGAGAGTTGGGAGCCGCCGTCCTGAGAATGAGGGCCAAAGACACGGCGCCGGGGCCTGATGGCATACCCGGCCGTGCCTGGGCCCTCGCTCAGGACGCCCTCGGCCCTCGCCTCCGGGATCTCCTGAGTCGCTGCATGCGCGAAGGGAGATTCCCGAGGCGATGGAAGAAGGGGAAGCTCGTCCTCCTCCGGAAGGAGGGGCGGCCCGCGGACGAACCCTCGGGGTATCGTCCGATCGTGCTGCTTGACGAGGCGGGCAAGCTCTTGGAGCGTATTATCGCTGCCCGCCTCGCCAAGCACCTCGAAAGGGTGGGCCCGAACCTCTCCGAAAGGCAGTTCGGGTTTCGTAGGGGTCGTTCGACAATCGACGCTATTCGTCTTGTCAACGACCTCTACGAGGGTGTATCCGGGGATGGGGTGTTGTTGGCGGTGTCGCTAGACATAGCGAACGCCTTCAACTCCCTGCCCTGGATCACCATAAAAGAGGCGCTGGGGTACCATAGAGTGCCCCGGTACCTGCGGCGCCTCCTTGGGGACTATCTCTCCGACAGAGAGATAGTCTACCCAAGACGAGATGGGGAAGGGTCGAGCCCCATGTCACGAGGGGTTCCACAGGGGTCTGCTCTCGGGCCACCCCTGTGGAACCTCGGCTACGACTGGGTGCTTAGGTGCGGTAACTTGCATGGCATCAGTTTAATCTGCTACGCTGATGACACGCTAGTTACCGCACGGGGTGGGACCTTTCGCCAGGCGGCGATGCTAGCCACTGCGGGTGTAGCGGCCGTGGTGGCTAGAATAAGGAGTTTGGGCCTGGAGGTGGCGCTCCACAAGTCCGAGGCCATCTGTTTTCATGATGGCCCTCGGCGAGCGCCACCTGCAGGCGCCAATATTGTGGTGGGTGGGGTGACCATCCCTGTCAAGCCGACACTGAAATACCTCGGTGTCGTGCTTGACAGCAGATGGAACTGGGGGCCGCATCTGCGTCAACTTACCCCCAAGTTGACGCAGAGTGCGGCGGCGTTAAGCCGGCTTCTGCCCAATATGGGAGGCGGTGGAGCGCGCTGCCGCCACCTTTACATGGCGGTGGTGCGCTCCATGGCCATGTATGGTGCTCCCATTTGGGCAGGGAGGTTAGGCCGCGCAGAGGAGGCGCTCCTCCACAGTGCCCAGAGGGTGATGGCCGTGAGAGTGTGTCGGGGCTACCGCACACTCTCACACGAGGTGGCATGCGTCCTTGCGGGATCGCTGCCCTGGTGCCTAGAGGCCGAGGTCTTATCCTCGGTCTACTGGCGCCGGGTGCGAGCCCAAGAGGACGAGCTGCGCCCTGCCCCACAGGAGGTGGTGCGGTGGCGTAGTGATGCCAGGGCCATCGCTCTGGAGAGGTGGAGGGAGCGGATTCTCTCTGGATCCACTCAGCGGGGGGCCGGCGCTCGACGGCTCCTCGAGGCGCTGCGGCCCATACTCGCTGAGTGGGTCAAGAGAGACCATGGGGTACTCACCTTCCGGACTACACAGGTGCTCTCGGGACATGGATGTTTCGGGAGATACTTGTGTAGGGTTGCCGGAAGGGAAGAGACCCCGGTGTGCCACCAGTGCGGTTGCGCGGAAGATACCGCGCAACACGCACTGGAGGCATGCCCGGGGGAGGAGGACACGCGACGTTCCCTGGTCGCGGTCCTGGGGGCAGATCTCTCATTGCCGACCATCTTGTCCAAGATGCTCGACAATGAGAGATCATGGGAAGCTTTCGTCTCCTTCTGTGAGACTATTGTCTCACGGAGGGAGACGGAGGAGCGAGAGAGGGAGCTTGACCCTCTCGCTCCTCCTTGTAGGCGGAAGCGGACACGCGGGCGAGCCACTAGGGCTCGCACCCCGTCTCCGCTCGGAGGGCCTGGGCCATCGGGCACTGCCTGATGGCCCACGCTCCTCCCGAGGTGGGGGACGCGCTGCTATAGGTTCTCCAGCGCGTCCCAGGAGCCACAATGCGGGGGTTCCGAACCCCCGCGAGGCGGGCCCGAAAGGGTGACATGGTGATGTCAGAGTTGCGCGGGCGAATGCGAAAGCGGTTCCGCAACTCTGACATTGCACCATTGTAGGGAAATCTTGTGACGGGGGTTTAGTTGGTATTGTGCCCTTCTGGCACCGAGTCCAACACGGTCCAACACTGCAACACTGCGTGCGTAAATGCATTCCCCTACACAATAAAAAAAAAAAAAAAAAAAAAAAAGGTTAGGTTAGGTTAGGTTAGGTTAGGTTAGGTTTACGCGGGTACCGAACGGTCTCCGGCGAGGCAGCGTGCCTTTTGGCTGGGTCACTTCCGTGGGACCTAGAGGCCGAGATCCATGCGAATATGTATATGTGGCGTTTGGATCTCCGCAACAGAGGACAGCAAGTGACATGGCATGACACCAAGTTATGGAAGGTCCGTGCCTGGCAGCACATGGTCCAAAAATGGAAGGACAGACTGGCCCACCCTAAGGCTGGACACTGCACTGTTGAAGCTATCCAGCCAGTCCTTCAGGATTGGTTGAACAGACCACATGGTTCGCTTACCTTTCGGCTTGTACAGGTGCTTACCGGGCATGGGTGCTTCGGTAAGTACTTGTGTCGCATAGCCGGAAGGGAACCGAATACCATGTGTCACCATTGCGGCTGCGAAGAGGACACGGCGCAGCATACGTTGGTGGACTGCCCAGCATGGGCAGATGAGCGCCGAGTTCTCGTTGTAGCTGTTGGGAGTGATCTCTCCCTTCCAGCATTGATCAATTCAATGCTGGGATGCGAGAGATCATGGGAGGGGGTTGTTTCTTTCTGCGAACAAGTTATGTTCCAGAAAGAAACAGCTGAGCGTGATCGGGAGATCTTGTCTGATCTCCCAATGCGCCAACGTCGTCCTGGTCGTCGGAGGAGAATATTTCATGCTCTCCTCAGACCTCCATGAAAAGGGGCCTTGAGCGTCGGACTCGGGGGGTTCGTCGCTTGATGAGTATAGCCCCTGAGATGGCGCGCGCGGTATCTCCGCGTGCCTCGCAATGAAAGAGAGGGTTGAACATCCACCCCTTATAAAGACGGGTCCCAGGGGATCAGCGCTGCCGGAACTGTGGTGTAGTGCGAGAGTGTTCCCGTAGTTCCAGCACTTAAGCGTACGGAAGAAACACCCCAGGGTTTTTAGTGGGTAGGCCGTCATTATGACGGAGAATCCCACATATCCACTGCGCTCCCCCGGTGCGGTGGAATTCATAAAGAATTTTCCCTGGGAAAAAAAAAAAAAAAAAAAAAAAAAAAAAAAAAAAAAGGTTAGGTTAGGTTAGGTTAGGTTGGGGTGCGGTGATCGGAAACCTCCTCGTGGTGCATCCTGGGCAACGTCACTTGGTAACTTATCTCCGGATATCTTACCCAGTGGCGGCTAATTCCGGTCGGGGAAGGCCGAACTTCTGAACGTGCTCCTCATCCTTAGAGTTGCACGAGCAGAAGTTCGGTAGGGGGGGGACTGAAATGACTTGGAATGTTACTGGGCTGATTCTTATCTGGCCTAGTAATATCCAAGTCATTTCAGATGGTGGCGGATTGTCCTCTGGGGGACTCTGGGTCCAGAGTCTTGCGCAGACGCACATTGGGCGCCTATGGCGTATTGTGTCGGGATCCGCGATGGATCAGTGAAATCGCTTTGTGTTGCGACACTTTGCGGGTTTCGTTAAGTGTCGCAACACAAAGACACCAAATCTCAAGGTTCGGGGGTCGCCGAGGGGAGTGCCTGGCACGTGAGGCTGAAACTGCGCTGCTTACAGGGCGTAGTTTCGGACTCACGATCCAGACATGGTCGACGGGAGGTCGGCCGCTAGACCCCCCCAATGGGGAGCTATACCCATCAATGTAGCAAAACCAAACCAACATGACGTCAAGCAATTCAAAAGGTATTACCCAGGAGGGTCTCTTAACGGAGGAATCCCTCCACGTCTCGAAAGAGACGTGCTGTCCCATGTACTCTGGGGGGGACAAAAATTGCGAGATTGATTTTAACCCACAGATTACAGAAATAAAACCAGATGGAGCACGCAGAACAGAGCTACTGAAGCAGACAAAGGAAATACAAACGCCGAAGCAAATACAAACTCCAGTCAGTATGAAACGGACTTCCGTGTTGTACGGGCGTCCCGTGTGATTTTAAGTTTTGTTTTAAAATATGCCGTCTTGTGTCTTCAAACATTGCAAACAATGTTCCCAAAAACAAAAAAAGGAAAGAGGAATATAATTTCATAGGAAAAATTGAATATTTTTACTGTTATTTATATAATTTAGGCGATTTCATTTTGGTGATGAATGGAACACAACACCTCAACGAAAATAGGTTAATGTGGCGATACTAAATGGAAATTATTTTCCCTGAATTTAGGGTAAAATATAGAATATATATTTTTTAGATACTCGTACACCAAATTATTGATGGGCATTGTATTATTCAATTTAATTTAATTTTGGTAAATGTTAAATTTGTAAAATGAGCAATTTATGACATAAAAATTTACAAAAAACAAAATCATTAATACATCATAAAATTTGTTTGTGTATTTATTTATTTCGTTAGTTGCACCACTGCCCAAAATATTACAAATTTTGTTTCCTCATGAATCAAAAGGTTATATGGAAGAGATCGCTTTTAGCGACAAGATCGCCTTTTGTGCCCATTTTGTTTTGTTATTATATGTGTTACTTCTTGTCAACTTTGTTTATGGTGCCAATAAAGTGTTTTGTATTATTTTGTAATGTCATTCGATAGGTATATTATCTAAGTGAAATGGTGGCTATATAATCTATACATATAAAACTCAAAGGTGACTGACTTAGTGATCTATCAACGCACAGCTCAAACCACTAGAGGGATCGAGCTGAAATTTGGCATGCAGGTAGATGTTATGACGTAGGCACCCGCTAAGAAAGGATTTTGATAAATTCGACCCCCAAGGGGGTTAAATAGGGGATGAAAGATTGTATGAAATTTTTTATTCCTTTGAGATAGTTGCATGAAATTTAAATCTTGAAAACTTGAAACTCAACTTAGTTGATAATTACGCTTAACGCGAGCGAAGCCGCGGGCAAAAGCTAGTTGGTTATAAAATGATGGTTTATAAAATAAAACATTTGTTGAAGGAAGATATTTTTGAAGTTAATATTATGCATAACGTTGTTTGTTAAATGAAATATTTTTAATATTATAATAGTTTTTAAATATTATACGGTTACTTGATTTTAAAGTCTTGTTTTGTCAAAAAAAAAAGGTGAGTAATAAGTGAACTGTTAAAATGATTATTGTGTTAGTTTTTTTTTGTTTGTTGTTTGGACCTATAACATACAGGTAGCCTATATGCATTTTATCAAAAATAGCTTGGTGGTAAAGATGGTTGTTTTAATTTTTGTTTAACCTATCTAAGCGAGTAAATTACACTAATTTTATTATTTGCGATTCAAGTTAATTTCTAGTTGCATGCAAAATCAAAATTATTTTCTTCATAGAATGGAAATAGTAGTAACAAGAAATCCTTGCATAATCGGTGTAATAATTTTAATATTTTAAAATATCAATTGATGTGTTTATTATACGTGAAGATTTCCCAAGCTAAGACAACAATAGTGGGACTTTTTTCTTAAGACTGACAACATTATACAAGTAATTTGGAACGTTGATTTGACAATGTTACGTCAACATGACTAATTACGGGCCTCACAGTGTTGTTCACGAAGGTTCCATCTGTGTTTATTTCTGTAATCTGTGTTTTAACCACGACCTAAGCGAAACAACGGATACCGATTTAGCTAAACGATTTGGACTGAAGGAAGGGAAGAGAGAGCCGCGGGTGGTACTCTCACGATACGACGAGGATGGGGGTGAGTCGGACAGCTCAATAGTGTCAATGATGACGGTGTCTGACTCACCGGACAGAAGTCGAAAGAGAAGAATTGGAAAAGTCGAAAGCGCCTGTTCTTATTCGGGTTCGGACGACACTCTGGACGGCCCAGCCACCAAAGTGTCAACTACGCGAAGAGGGAGAGGCAGACCGCCCACGACCGGAGAGTATGTCGGCAGGGCGGATGCCTTAAGGGATCTAAATCAGCTGAAGGCAGAAGAACTGCGACTAGAAGCTGAGCGGCAGCTGACTGCAGCCGTAAGCAGGAAGGCGGAGCAGACAAGTAAATTGCTGCGAAAGGAACCGCAAGAGACGGGGAGTCTTGACGCGGCTCAAATGGAACGTGCGGTGAAGAACTCGGTGGACATAATAAACATGGTGGCCACCAAGTCAGGGAACCTCAAAGGCTTGTATGTGCAACACCTGAAGAATGCGGCTCGGATTTTGGGCGATTCCTTCATGGAGTTGCGAAGTCGCACGATGCAAGAGGAGGTGGCCTTACTTGTGGAAGCCAACCACAAGCTCACGGCGGAACTCAAAGAGATTCGCCTGCGAGATGGAGCAGTTACGCGCTATAAGAACAGTGCCATCCCCAAATGTGGCAGCGACCACTTCTTCAACCCCAGTGGTGGAGGAAATTACGCGGGCCATCATGGTGCAAGTGGGAACTATGATGAATGCCCGATTCGCAGGGCTGGAGGAGCGGTTGCTCCCCGAAAGACGCCTGAGGCCACCACTGGCAGTAGACCAACGCAGAGAGGAGCCCGTTGCCAGCACGTCGGCGGCACAAACTTGCCCGGTTCCACCGGCAAAGAAGGCTTCAAAGGAAAAAAAAAGGAAAGCCTCACCAAAGGCTGCAGCTGCAGAGACTCCACCTGCGGCTCGACCAGTGCCTCCTGTCCAGGAGCAATGGACGGAGGTTGTCGGTAAGGGTGCTAGAAGAAAGGCTAGGACTAATGCCTCTGAGAGATCCGCTGCTCCGGTTCGTAGTCAGACCCAGAAGCCATCTAAGGCAAAAAAGAAAAAGGCAAAGCTCCGCCCCCCCAGGACAGCAGCTGTTGTTCTTACGCTGCAGCCGGGTGCGGCGGAGAAGGGCATTACTTATGCCAAAGTAATGGAGGTGGCAAAAAGTCGCATTGACTTGACAGCGCTGGGTTTCCCGCCCTTGAAAATTCGCACTGCGGCTACTGGGGCACGGATTCTAGAGGTGCCGGGAGACGAGAGGGACGCGAAGGCCAATACCCTGGCTGAGAAGATTAAGGAGGTGTTTGTAGGATCGGAGGAGCTGAAAGTGTCGAGGCCGACGATCACCGCAGACTTAAGGGTGAGTGGTCTGGACGACTCGGTCAGCTCCGCGGAACTCATGGGAGTACTGGCAAGGGTTAGCGGATGTCCTGCGCCCGAGTTCAAAGTGGGAGAAATACGCAAGGGCCCAGCGGGCATGGGTACTGCGTTTGTGAGGTGTCCAGTGACAGCCGCGAAGAAGTTGGTCGGTGGTGGTGGCCGATTACTGGTAGGCTGGGTGGCGGCGCAGGTCAAGCTTCTGGAAGCGAGACCACGCCGTTGCTTCAGATGTGGCACTGGCACTGGGTCACGTGAGGGCCCAGTGCAGTTCTGAGATTGACCGCAGTAATGACTGCTACCGCTGCGGTCAAACGGGCCACAAGGCTCGAGAATGTTCAGCCGCACCTCACTGCACAATTTGTGCGGGGGCCGGAAAACCGGCTGACCACTTCTCCGGGGGCAAGGCATGTGCCAAGCCCCCGATCAAACAGGGGGCAAAGAAGAAGTCCGCTGTGACTAAGACCAAGGCCAAGTCACAGCCGACTCGCTCCGCACAGGAGCAGGTGACTAGTATGGAGGAAACTTAATATGGCGACTATGCTAACTTTCCTCCAGGCTAATATTAACCACTCCGCTCGGGCACAGGATCTCCTACTCCAGTGCATGGCGGAGCGGTTAATAAAAGTGTGTGTGGTGGCCGAACCGTACCGTGTCCCACCCAGATCGGACTGGGTTGGGGACCTGGATGGCGTGGTTGCGGTTACCACGCAGTCGCCCGTGCCTTCCCCCACTCTCGACAGAGCTATGAGGGGCCATGGCTTTGTTGCGACTGGGGTGGGCAATTTGGTGGTTGTAGGAGTGTACTTCTCTCCCAACAGGGCCCTAGCTGAGTTCGAGGAGTTTCTTGGCTCGGTGGGGACCCTGGTGGGACAAAGTCGCCCCCGGTCCGTCATCGTCCTCGGAGATCTCAACGCCAAGTCCTCGGCGTGGGGGTCTCCGACGACGGATGTGAGAGGTAGGATGCTGGAGCAGTGGCTCGCCGAGGTGGGCTTATGTGTGCTCAACGAAGGGGCTGAGAATACGTGTGTGCGGAGATGGGGAGGGTCAGTGGTCGACGTGACCTTCGCGACCCCGGAGCTCGTACGCCGCATTCAAGGTTGGGAGGTGTTGGTGAACGAAGAGACATTGTCCGACCACCGTTACATTCGGTTCAATGTCTCTCAGTTGACAGCGGAGAGGCGCCAGCCTGCACCAGTGGAGTCGGGTCCAAGGTGGTCACTTAAACGTCTTGATCTGGAGAAGCTAGAGGAGGCGGCAATCGTCCAGGCATGGAATCCCACACCACCGTTGGGGCTGAACGCGGAGGCCGACGCGTTGTGCATGGCAATGTCCCACGTCTGCGACGCCGCCATGCCTCGCGCCAAGGCTCTCCCGCCGAGACGTCAGGTCTACTGGTGGACGGACGAAATTGCCGAGCTCCGCCGCCAAGCCATAGCGGCTCGCCGCCGCTACACGCGGTTCCGGAGGAGGAGGAGCCATGAGACGGAAGAGATGGACGCACTTTATGTCATATATAGACAGGCGACCAAGTCTATGCGCTCTGCCATCAGTGAGTCGAAGGCAGAGTCATGGAGACAGCTGCTGGAGACGCTGGATAGAGATCCATGGGGACGCCCTTACCATCTGGCGAGGCAAAAGCTTCGCCCTTGGGCGTTACCTGTTACCAGCACGCTGGAGCCTGAAGTCTTGAGGCGGGTGGTTGAGGGACTGTTCCCGGAAAGTCCGGGAACCGACTTTGTCCCTCCCACGGCAGTGGCAGAGCGAAGAGATAACTCCGAAGAGGAGGAAGAGGACGAGCCTCCCGACGTCTCGGAAGGAGAGTTGGAAGCGGCCGTCCTGAGAATGAGGGCCAAGAACACGGCGCCGGGGCCTGACGGCATACCCGGCCGTGTGTGGGCTCTCGCTCAGGACCAGCTGGGCCCTCGCCTTAGGAATCTCCTGAGTCGCTGTATGCGAGAAGGGAGATTCCCCAGACGATGGAAAAGGGGGAGACTCGTCCTCCTCCGGAAAGAAGGGAGGCCCGCGGACGAGCCATCCGGCTACCGTCCCATCGTGCTGCTTGACGAGGCTGGAAAACTTCTAGAGCGCATTGTCGCCGCCCGCCTCGCCAAGCACCTCGAGAGGGTGGGACCGAACTTGTCTGAGAGGCAGTTCGGGTTCCGGAGAGGTCGTTCGACAATTGACGCGATCAATCTTGTTCACGACCTCTCCGAGGAGGCGCGCTCCAGTGGCGGGGTGTTGTTGGCGGTGTCTTTGGACATAGCCAACGCGTTCAACACCCTACCCTGGACCGCAATTACAGAGGCGCTCAGGTACCACCGTGTGCCCCGGTACCTGCGGCGCCTCGTTGGGAACTACCTCTCTGAGCGAGAGGTGGTTTTCCCAACGAAGGAAGGGGAAATGGTGAGCCCCATGTCTCGCGGGGTTCCACAGGGGTCTGCTCTTGGGCCACCCCTGTGGAACCTAGGCTATAACTGGGTGCTCCGAAGCGCTAACTTGCGTGGCGTCAGCCTAGTTTGTTACGCCGACGACACGCTCGTTACCGCCAAAGGAAAGGACTACCGGCAGGCTAGGATACTAGCGACCGCGGGTGTTGCGGCCGTGGTGGCGAAGATAAGGAGGCTGGGCCTGGAGGTGGCGCTCCATAAATCGGAGGCCATATGTTTCCATGGGCCAAGAAGAGCGCCACCTGCAGGCTCAAGTATAGTGGTGGGTGGGGTGACGATTGCTGTCAAGCCGACACTGAAATACCTTGGTGTCGTGCTTGACAGTAAATGGATGTTTGGGGCTCATCTGCGTCAACTTGTCCCAAAGTTGACGCAGACAGCATCGTCGCTGAGCCGACTTCTTCCCAACATGGGTGGAGGCAATGGACACTGCCGCCAACTATATATGGCAGTGGTTAGGTCCATGGCCTTATACGGTGCCCCCATATGGGCGGACCGGCTAGATCGCCAAGACAAGGCGTTCCTTCACCGGGCCCAGCGGACGATGGCCGTGAGAGTGTGTCGGGGTTACCGCACACTCTCACACGAGGTGGCCTGCACTCTCGCCGGTTCAATGCCCTGGTGCCTGGAAGCGGAGGTTCTGTCCTCGGTCTTCTGGCACCGGAAGCAAGCAAGAGAGCAGGAACTGCGCTTCGCCCCACAAGAGGTGGTGCGATGGCGCAGGGATGCCAGGGCCAGGGCTCTGGTGAAGTGGAGCGAACAGGTTCTCTCTGGACCTACTCAGCGAGGAGCCGGCGCCCGACGGCTCCTCGAGGCAATCCGGCCCATTCTCGTTCAGTGGGTCCAGCGAAAACACGGAGTCCTCACCTTTCGGACTACCCAAGTGCTCACCGGGCATGGCTGCTTCGGGAGTTACTTGTGCAAAATAGCCGGAAGGGAGGAGACCCCGGTGTGCCACCGGTGCGGTTTCGCAGTCGACACTGCGCAACACGTGCTGGAGGCATGCCCGGGTGAAGAGGAACCGCGGCTATCCCTGGTCGCGGTCGTGGGGGCAGACCTCTCACTGCCGACCATCTTGTCTAAGATGCTCGAAAGTGAGAGGTCGTGGGAGGCGGTAGTTTCCTTCTGTGAGACCGTTATCTCGCGGAGGGAGACGGAGGAGCGAGAGAGGGAGGTGGACCCTCTAGCTCATCCGCGGAGGCGGAAGAGGACACGGGGGCGAGCCACGCTGGCTCGCTCCCCGTCTCCACTTGGAGGGCCTGGGGCGTTGGGCGTTTAGGGCCGCCCGACACCCTACCCAGGGATAAGCCCTCCCGAGGCGGTGACGCGCCGTGGTTTCCGGTGCGTCGCTGGAGCCAAATGCGGGGGTTTTGACCCTCCGCGAGGCGGGCCCGCAAGGGCGACGGAGGAGGCAGGGACGTAGTCGTAGTGCAGCAGTGTACCTGCGGATCTGCCCCTTTCCGTGACGGAGAAACCTGTGGGGGTTTTAGTCGGTAGGGGCACCACTTTAGTGGTGCCGAGCCCGACACACCTGCCGTGTCCCTACACGGTGGACGGTGCGTCAATGCATTTCCCCCACATAAAAAAAAAAAAAAAAAAAAAAAAAAAAGGTTAGGTTAGGTTAGGTTAGGTTAGGTTAGGTTGGGGTGCGGTGATCGGAAACCTCCTCGTGGTGCATCCTGGGCAACGTCACTCGGTAACTTATCTCCGTATATCTTACCCAGTGGCGGCTAATTCCGGTCGGGGAAGGCCGAACTTCTGAACGTGCTCCTCACCCTTAGAGTTGCACGAGCAGAAGTTCGGTAGGGGGGGGGACTGGAATGACTTGTAATGTTAGTGGGCTGATACGCTATCTGGCCTACTAACATCCAAGTCATTTCAGAAAGTGGTGGCGTGTCTTCCGGTGGACTCTGATGGCAGAGCCCAGCGCGGAATGACACGAGCGCTTCTCAGCGCAGAGTTGGTCGGAGAGTTCGCTTTGTGTTGCGACACTTTGCGATTTTCGTCTGGTGTCGCAACATAAAGCTCCAAATCCCAAGGTTCGGGGGTTGCCGAAGGGAGTGTTTGGCACGGGAGTCCGAAACTGCGTTGCTTACAGGGCGTAGTTTCGGACTCGCGATCCAGGCATGGTCGACGGGAGATCGGCCATTAGACCCCCCCAAAGGGGAGCTTTACCCTTATGAAGCGAACAAAGTTTGAATATGAACAGTGAATTTAAGAGTACAACTACCCAGGAGGGTCCTCGCGAGAGGGAATCCCTCCACGCTCCGGCGTGCAGTCCCCAATCGTACTCTGGGGGGGACAAAATTCACTCGATCGATAACAACGACGACTCTGGCAAACGGAATATGGACAACGATTTAGCTAACGAATTGGTGTTAGGTGGTGCGAGTAGGAGAGAGGCACGAGTGGTGCTCTCTCGCTACGAGGAATGTGGGCGTTTCATGAGTCCAGTGGATGACTCCGATTCTCAAAGCGTGGCTTCCATGGGGTCGCCAACGCCGCGAGAGCTGTCGAGTCGGACAAAACGGAAACGCTCGAGGTGTGATAGCGGTGACGGAGAACTCGTGACCTCCGGGAGCGAGTCCGAAGCCCCGGCCGCTAAGGTGGGGAATGCGCAAAGGCGCGGCAGAGGTCGGCCGCCCACCACGGGCTACTACGCCGGGCTCGCCGCTGCGAAGGCTGCACTGGTTGTTGCCGAGAGGCAGGAGCTGGAACTTCAGGCGGAAAAGGAGGTTGCAGCTATGTCCCAGCGGATTCGTTCGGCAAGGTCGACATCCAGTCGGGTGTCGGAATCGTCGGCGGATCGAGGGGAACCGCTAGTGATGGACTTGACGGATAGGGCAATGGAGTGCGTTGCCGCGATCGTCTCCGTGGCGGTAAAGTCGGGGAATCTCAAGGGTACGTTTGTGCGTACCCTTAAGGATTCAGCGAACTCGCTCCGCGAGATAATTGGTGACCTCAGAGAGAGGACCACCAACGAGGAAACTGAAAAGCTGCAGCGGGCAAACTTGCGCCTGCAGACCGAAGTGGCGGAGCTCCGCAAGGAGATCGTAGAGCTCCGTAGAGACGTGATTGAAGGGCGTGCAGCAACACCATCAGCTGCACGTGTGAACCCCGGCAAGACATCGCAGGCAAGCTCAGTTCCAGAGGAGCTCGAGCAGCGGCTGGTTCGCCAAGTCGGCGACATGATAAACGCGCGTTTGGCGGCGCTGGAGGAACGGCTTCTCCCAGAGAAGCGCGTCAGACCTCCGCTGGTCACCGACCGCAAGGAGAAGACGCAGGCCAGACCAACTGGAAGTGTAGACCCGGGGCAGTCAACACCTTCCTACCCCGTTGAGGAGTTGGTCATGCCGGCCGGAAGTGCCGCTCCCGCAGTGGGAAAGTACTCCCATAGGAGAACGGCTTCCGAGATTGCGGAGAGAAGGCGTAAGATTCTGGGGCTTCCACCGGGGGCGCCTCTGCCTCCAGCTATGGACCCCTGGCTTAATCCTCCAGAGGGAATGATTGTGGAAGTGGAGACCAACCAGCCGCTTCCACAAAGTGCCCAAAAGGGCAAAGGTAAAGGAAAGAAGACAAAGTCTTCAAAGACGGTGGCACCAACAGTCTGTGAGGATCCAGGCCCATCACGTCCCGACATAGCTGGCCCCAGCTTTGCGGGCGTGTTAATGGGGGGATCAAACCAGACTATGAAGGCTAAAAAGGCCCAGGCCAAGAAGCCAGTGAAGAAGAAGTCCAAGGTTCCTCGGATACGTGTCCCCCGCACTTCGGTTGTCATCATGACGATGCAACCCGGGGCTGCAGAGAGGGGAGTGACGTATGCGCAGGCTCTTGAGGAAGCGCGGAAAAGGATCGACCCAGAGGCGCTGGGAATCCATTCCGTCAAATTTCGACATGCGGCCACGGGTGGCCGAGTGCTGGAGTTGGCAGGGGAGAGCAACGCAGCGAAGGCGGATGCTCTCGCTAGTAGTCTGCGGGCGGTCTTCAAGCCCGAAGACATACGAGTCAACAGACCGCAGAAAAGTGCGGAGCTGCGCCTCTCTGGGCTAGATGACTCGGTGACAAAGGTGGAGGTGGCCGAGGTCATCGAAAGGTTCTTTGCTGTGTTCTGTGCTGTTCTACAGTGTTTTCTTTATGTTGACCTTTATGTCTTTGTGTATGTTGTGATCTACCGTGTGTTGTGTATTGTGTTGTGTTGTGTGTGCTAGTTTGTATATTATAATTTACGTATTTTTGTCCGTTGTGTATTTTTATGTGCTTGTGTATTTTTCTTGGTATTGTTCTATTACTTTTCGATTACATCTTTCATTTGCGTTTTGTATTATATTGTATTAGTTTGCTAGGTACACACCTAGAATTGCGTGTGTTATATTGCATTGCGTGTGTAATATATCATATTTGTTTCTATGCGTTTTGTGTGGTGTTTGTTACCTACTTTGTAAATGTTTAACTGTATTTGATTGTTGTTTAAAAGTTATTTTTGTTTTTATATTCGTAAATGTTTGGGCCATAGGCCATCTTGTCCATTCATTTACCTCTTTAATTATGTACTGTTGTGTATTTCTTGGTGTAGTGTTTTGTGTTAGTGTTTTTGTGTCTGTTAACTACGCATATGGCTTCCCATTTTGGCTCCCAGGTGGCACCGCTCTTGCTGATTTCGTTGGTAATCCTGCATTTGGCTATGTAGTCTGTCCGCCGCGACCCTGTAGGTGAGTATTTGTGCATTGTTCTGTATGTTTCGTGTATGCTTGTATGTGTAATTTCTTGAGTGTTTGTTTCTCTTGTTATATATGTGCGTGTGAAGTGGTTTTTGTCTGTTCGTGTGTGTTTATTTTTGCTTGAAATTTGACACGTTTTCGAATGAAAACGTGCCTCATTTGCTTGGTATGTATAATGAGATCGTGTGTTTGTTGTATGTTGTCTGTTTTCTTTTGTGTTTCTGTGTGTGTTATAGAAAAAGTCGCAACGGCCAGAGCCCACGAAGGCTAGATTCACAGCAATGTTGCCCTCAGCAGTATGCCACAGTGGACCGCGCAAGCGCATCCCACTTTCTTCGTACAGGGCATTCACCGCTGAAGGCATTGTGCTCGAGTTTCTCCAGCTTCGCCTTAGCGCAGTTAACGCAATGTGCAGGGCCATCTGCGAGCCAAACCGGGCACCCGGACCTAAGGTGCGTTCCTCCGCAGTGACCGCACACGTCGACCGGGTCCTGGCAAAACTTTTTACCGTGGCCGTACCCGAGGCAGCGCGAGCACTGGATCAGTGGACTCTGGTCCGTGACCCGCACGCGCTGCATGTCGACGTGCGCGACCCCGGCGGCGGTCGCAGCCTGCCACACGCTCGGCGGTACCTTGACGACCACGTTTGTTGTTAACGGGTTTCTCGCCCTCGCCCGGTAATATACCTCGAGCTGGGCTTCGCTTGCTTCACAATTTTTGAAATGGGTGGATAAGCAGAGGCGGTGCTACAACACCATCGAGCACGTGGCGAAACGCTCCGGCAATCTGTCGGCACCGTTCCAGAAAGCTCTGTACAGGGTGGTTGAAGTCCTGAAAGAGGTGCGGGATGAGACTGACAACAGGCTCACAAAGAGGGAGGAGAAAGCCTTCGTCAATGCGAACCGGCGACATAGGATGGAGATTTACACGCTCCGCCAAGAAGTGGAGAAGCTCCGAAAGGAACTTAAGGAGGTGCGTGCGGTGGCTCCCCCACCGGCGCCAAGGACGTCCCCCGGCCCGTCAGCACGGTTTGCCCCGGCTCTGGAGGAGCTGGAGCAGCGGATAGTGCGGCAGGTCGGGGAAATGGTAAACGCCAGACTGGCGGCAATGGAGGAGCGCTTTCTCCCTGAGAAGCGCGCCAGACCTCCACTAGCCGCCGACCGCCATCAGAAGGTGCAGGTACCGGACCCTGGGTGCTCGTCTGCACCCATGGACCAGGAGCCGACAGCCTCGATTGCGGTTATGGAGGAGACGTGGCCGCCCCCGAAGTACCCCAAGGGCAAAGGCCCGGGAAAGGGGAAAGGGAAAGCGGCCAAAACACCGGACGGGACTAGGAGCGGCAAGGCCGCTGAAGTCGGACGAGACGTGGCCCCGCCACCTTCGAGTAAACCTGCTTTCACCGGTTGGGTCGAGGTGGTGAGTAAGGGCAAGAGGAGGAAGGCAAAGAAGGAAGCAACCGGGACCTCAGCATCCAAGGCGGGGAGGACGCCAAAGCCGAGAATCCGGATCCCGCGCACCTCGGCTGTGATCCTCACTATCCAGCCGGGTGCCGCGGAGAGAGGGGTGTCCTATAAGGCGGCCTTGGAGGAGGCTAAGACGCGCATCGATCTGGAGGCGATGGGGATCGGGCCTCTTAGCTTTCGCACGGCTGCCACAGGGGGAAAAGTTATGGAGGTCGCGGGGGAGGATAACGCCATTAAGGCTAACTCCCTCGCGATAAAGTTGAGGGAAATCTTCCAGACGGAAGATATCCGAATCACCAGACCGGAGAAATGCGCGGAGCTGCGTATTTCCGGTTTGGATGAATCGGTGTCCAAGGAGGAGGTGGCTTTGGCCATATCGGGGATTGCGGTCTGCCCCGATGACCTTATCAAGGTCGGCGACATTCGTCGCGACGCGGGGGGCAACGGGACGGCGATCGTCAGTACCCCCCCGCGGCGGCGGCAAAGCGGGTCGCGAAATGCGACCGCTTCAAAGTGGGGTGGAGTTTGGCGCGCCTCTGCGTGCTGCACCCACGCCCACTGCGCTGCTTCCGGTGCCTGGTAGTTGGGCACGTCCGGGAGCAGTGCAAGTCCGAGGTCGACCGTAGCAGCACCTGCTACCGGTGCAGTCGACCCGGACATAGGGCCAGCGAGTGCGCGGCTGAGCCGCACTGCGCATTATGCGCGGCAGCAAGTAAGCCAGCCGAGCACCGCATCGGCGGCAAGGGTTGTACCTTGCCTCCGAGGCGCAAGCCTGGTCTGCCAGAGGGGCAGAAGCCAGGCGACTCTGGGCGACGGGTTCGGGGGAACCCGGCGTCCACTTAGGAGTCAGTGAGGGCGAGCGATGTGCTGGTGTCCCGCACATCGCCGCAGAGACGAGTGGAGCCAAAGGCTCCTCGTGAGGAGGCCCAACGGTCGGCGCTCTGTGGCAGCGGAGTAGTGAGTGCTACCGCGTACCTGCCTTCTGTCGCTTAGCGGTGAGAGGGGACACCCCAGTGGTTTTAGTGGGTATGCCGTCGGTCGGGAGTGACGGAGAGTCCCACATAACCATCGGCTTCCCCCCGGGGGCCGGTGGTATGCGTAACGCATTTCCACTGGGTTAAAAAAAAAAAAAAAAAAAAAAAAAAAAAAAAGGTTCAGCTGCTGGTGGGGGGGTCTAATGGCCGACCTCCCGTCGACCTAGAAAAGCTGCAAGAAGCGGCAATCGTTGAGGCGTGGAACCCCTATCCCACACCACCGGTGGACCTCGACGTTGAAGCCAACGCGCTGTGCAGGTCGATGTCGCGCATCTGTGACGCCGCCATGCCTCGCACCAAGGCTATCCCGCCGAGACGTCAGGTCTACTGGTGGACGGACGAAATTGCCGAGCTCCGCCGCGAAGCCATAGCAAAGCGCCGGCGCTATGTGCGCTGCCGGAGGAGAAGGAGCCAAGAGACGGCGGAAATAGATGCTCTCTATGCGTCATATAGAGAGGCAACCATGGCTATGCGCGCTGCCATCCGTGATTCGAAGGCAGAGTCATGGAGACAGCTACTGGAGACGCTGGAGCGAGATCCGTGGGGGCGTCCTTACCATCTGGCGAGGCAAAAGCTTCGCCCTTGGGCACCCCCTGTCACCAGTACGCTGGAGCCAGAAATCCTGCGGCGGGTGGTTGAGGGACTGTTTCCGGAAAGCCCGGGAACCAACTTCGTCCCTCCCACTGCAATGATAGCGCACGAAGATAACTCCGAAGAGGAGGAGGAGGACGAGCCTCCGCATGTCTCGGAAATAGAGCTGGAGGCAGCTATCTTGAGAATGAAGGCCAAAAACACGGCGCCGGGACCTGATGGCATACCCGGCCGTGTGTGGGCTCTCGCTCAAGAACAGCTGGGCCCCCGCCTCGGGAATCTCCTAAGTCGCTGTATGCGAGAAGGGAGATTCCCCAGGCGATGGAAAAAAGGGAGACTCGTCCTCCTCCGGAAAGAGGGGCGGCCCGCAGACGAGGCATCAGGCTACCGTCCCATCGTGCTGCTTGACGAGGCGGGCAAACTTCTGGAGCGCATTGTCGCTGCCCGCCTCGCCAATCACCTTGAAAGCGTGGGACCGAATCTGTCCGATAGGCAGTTCGGATTCCGGAGAGGTCATTCGACGATCGATGCGATCAACCTAGTACACGACCTCTCCGAGGAGGCATGCTCCAAAGGCGGGGTGCTGTTGGCAGTATCGTTGGACATAGCCAACGCATTCAACACACTACCCTGGACCACGATCATGGACGCGCTCAGGTACCATCGTGTGCCCCAGTACTTGAGGCGTCTCGTTGGGAATTACCTCTCGGAGAGAGAAGTAGTGTTCCCAACGAAAGAAGGAGAAGTTACGAGCCCCATGTCACGCGGGGTTCCACAAGGGTCTGCTCTTGGGCCACCCCTGTGGAACCTAGGCTATGACTGGGTGCTCAGATGCGCTAACTTGCGTGGCGTCGGCCTAGTTTGTTACGCCGACGACACGTTAGTTACCGCAAGAGGGGAGGACTACCGCGAGGCAGCGCGTCTTGCAACCGCGGGTGTAGCGGCTGTAGTGTCACGGATAAGGAGTCTGGGCTTGGAGGTCGCGCTCCACAAATCGGAGGCCATATATTTCTATGGGCCGAGAAGAGCGCCACCTGCAGGTTCACACATAGTGGTGAGTGGCGTGACCATTCCTGTCAAGCCGACACTAAAATACCTAGGTGTCGTGCTTGACAGCAAGTGGAAGTTTGGGTCTCATCTGCGTCAACTTGCTCCAAAGTTGACGCAGACAGCATCGGCGTTGAGCCAACTCCTTCCAAATTTAGGCGGAGGAAATGGACGCTGCCGCCAGCTGTACATGGCGGTGGTAAGGTCTATGGCGTTGTACGGCGCCCCTATATGGGCGAATCTACTGGATCGCCAAGATATAGCGGTCCTTCACCGGGCCCAGCGGACAATGGCCGTGAGAGTGTGTCGAGGTTATCGCACACTCTCACACGAGGTTGCCTGCATTCTCGCAGGATCAATGCCCTGGTGCCTAGAGGCCGAGATTCTGTCTTCGGCCTACTGGCACCGGAAGCAAGCGAGAGAGGAGGACCCGCGCTTCGCCCCACAAGAGGTGGTGCGATGGCGCAGGGATGCCAGGGCCAGAGCCCTGGTGAAGTGGAGCGAACAGGTTCTCTCTGGACCTACTCAGCGAGGAGCCGGCGCCCGACGGCTCCTCGAGGCGATTCGGCCCATCCTCGCTGAGTGGGCTCAGAGAAAACACGGAGTCCTCACCTTCCGGACCACACAAGTGCTCACCGGACACGGATGTTTCGGGAGCTACTTGCACAAAGTGGCCGGAAGGGAGGAAACCCCGGTGTGCCACCGGTGCGGTTTCGCGGTCGACACCGCGCAACACGTGCTGGAAGCATGCCCGGGTGAAGAGGAACCGCGGCTATCCCTGGTCGCGGTCGTGGGGGCGGACCTCTCACTGCCGACCATCTTGTCTAAGATGCTCGAAAGTGAGAGGTCATGGGAGGCGGTAGTCTCCTTCTGTGAGACCGTTATCTCGCGGAGGGAGACGGAGGAGCGAGAGAGGGAGGTGGACCCTCTCGCTCATCCGCGGAGGCGGAAGAGGACACGGGGGCGAGCCACGCTGGCTCGCACCCCGTCTCCACTTGGAGGGCCTGGGGCGTTGGGCGTTTAGGGCCGCCCGACACCCTACCCAGGGATAGGCCCTCCCGAGGAGGTGACGCGCCGTGGTTTCCGGTGCGTCGCTGGAGCCAAATGCGGGGGTTTTGACCCTCCGCGAGGCGGGCCCGCAAGGGCGACGGAAGAGGCAGGGACGTAGTCGTAGTGCAGCAGTGTACCTGCGGATCTGCCCCTTTCCGTGACGGAGAAACCTGTGGGGGTTTTAGTCGGTAGGGGCACCACTTTAGTGGTGCCGAGCCCGACACACCTGCCGTGTCCCTACACGGTGGACGGTGCGTCAATGCATTTCCCCCACATAAAAAAAAAAAAAAAAAAAAAAAAGGTTAGGTTAGGTTAGGTTAGGTTAGGTTAGGTTAGGTTGGGGTGGGATGCGGTGATCGGAAACCTCCTCGTGGTGCATCCTGGGCAACGTCACTCGGTAACTTATCTCCGTATATCTTACCCAGTGGCGGCTAATTCCGGTCGGGGAAGGCTGAACTTCTGAACGTGCTCCTCACCCTTAGAGTTGCACGAGCAGAAGTTCGGTATGGGGGGGGGGACTGAAATGACTTGGAATGTTAGTGGGCTGATCCGCTATCTGGCCTACTAACATCCAAGTCATTTCAGAAAGTGGTGGCGTGTCTTCCGGTGGACTCTGATGGCAGAGTCCAGCGCGGAAAGACACGGGCGCTTCTCAGCGCATCGTTAGTAGATCCGGGAAGGATCGGAGGGTTCGCTTTGTGTTGCGACACTTTGCGATTTTCGTCGGGTGTCGCAACACAAAGTTCCAAATCTCAAGGTTCGGGGGTTGCCGAGGGGAGTGTCTGGCACGGGAGTCTGAAACTGCGCTGCTTACAGGGCGTAGTTTCGGACTCCCGATCCAGGCATGGTCGACGGGAGGTCGGCCGTTAGACCCCCCCACTGGGGAGCTATACCCATTCATGTAGCGAACTAAATTAAAATATGGACCAAGGCAATTTTCAAAATATTACCCAGGAGGGTCTCCGAAAGGAGGAATCCCTCCACGTCTCGCTAGAGACGTGCAGCCCCACGTATTCTGGGGGGGGCAAAAATTGCTTAACTGACACCACAAACGACATTGGCTTACGTAAAAAGGACTCTGATTGCTTATCGATAGGGAATAAGGAAAAGTTGAGAGAAGCGCGCGTCATCTTGACGCGTTACGAGGACGAAGGTGAATCGGACACCTCCGCCGCGTCTATGCAGACGGTGTCCGATACACCTTTTAGACGCTCACGGAAGAGAAGCGTCGACAGGAGGGACGGTTTTGGGAGTTGTCGCTCCCGCTCTGATTCCGGTGACTCCTTGGAAGGCCCCGCTACCAAGGTAGCTGCCGCCAGGAGAGGGAGAGGCAGACCGCCAACAACCGGCGAATTTGTTGGGTATGCAAACGCCCAAGCCGAGTTGAAGCGTGCTCGCGAGGAGGACTTGAGGCTCGAGGTTGAGTGTCAGATGGTCAACGAGCACAGGAAGAGGAGCGAAAGAGCGCGTGTTTTCTTTAAGGACGCACGAGAAACGGGTGGCTGCAACGTTGCAGAACTCGAGGAAATATTCTTGGCCTCTGTGGACACCATTTACAGCGTAGCCACTAAGTCCAAGCAGCTAAAGGGTACTCTCACGAAAGCCCTTAAAGAAGCTGCCCAGGTAATGAAGGCTTCCTTCTTAGAGGTCAGCGGGCGCACAGTATCCGAGGAGGTGGCCTTGCTTGTAGAGGCAAATAAGAGGCTCACCGCGGAACTTAAACAGATCCGCTGCGACATGGAGCAGCTACGAGCAAGGCCACCCCCGACTTCGGTTGTGGAGTCTTCTTCTCCTCCGGCGGCTCTAGATGAGGTGTTGCGAACGGTCATGGTGCAAGTCGGCACCATGATCAACGCTCGATTTGAGGGTCTCGAGGAAAGACTTTTGCCCGAGAAGCGGCTTAGACCACCACTGGCAGCAGACAGAAACAGGTTACAAGAGCCTCAGCCCAGTACATCTGCGGCTACATCTCGGCCTGGGCCTCCACCTACACGTGCCTCCTTGAAAACTGGGAAAACACGTTCTAAGGCTGAGACGGTGACACGGGCAAATCCTCCGACTGCACAATCAACGACTCCAAGTCAGGAGACGTGGACTAAGGTTGCGGGAAGAAGGCGCGCCTCAAAAAAGAGTAACAAGGCTGCAGGACCCGTAAGTGACAGGGAGTCAGCCCCGCAGAGGAAGGAACCCATTCCAAACCCACCTAAAGCAAACCAAAAGAAAAAGGCGGCAAAACTCCGCCTCCCGCGGACTGCAGCAGTAGTGATCTCGCTGCAACCAGGGGCGGCGGAGAAAGGAATCAGCTACGCTAGTGTAATAGCGGAAGCAAAGAGCCGCATCGATATGGAGGCTCTTGGTGTCCCACCGTTGAAGATGCGCGCGTCAGCCTCTGGGGCGCGCATCCTTGAGATTCCCGGGACAGAGAGGGATGCGATAGCTGATTCTTTGGCTGAGAAGCTCAGGGAGGTATTTAGAGGATCGGAGGAGTTGAAGGTGTCGAGACCGACACTCACCGCAGACCTGCGAGTGAGTGGGTTGGACGACTCTATCAACTCCGCCGAACTGTTGGCGGCTCTGGCGCGGGCAAGTGCATGCCCTGCGGCTGATATCAAAGTGGGTGATATCAGAAGAGGCCCTGGAGGCATGGGCACTGCTTTTGTCAAGTGTCCCGTTGCAGCCGCGAAGAAAATGATCGCCAACGGTGGTCGCCTCTTAGTGGGGTGGGTGGCGGCGCAGGTCAAACTCCTGGAAGCGAGACCGCGCCGTTGCTTTAGGTGCCTTGCATTGGGCCACGTCAGAGCACAGTGCAAGTCAGAAGTGGATCGCAGCAACGATTGCTATCGTTGCGGCAAAATTGGCCACAAGGCCAAAGAGTGCAGTGCTCCACCGCACTGTACTCTCTGCAAGGCCGCGGGAAAACCCGCGGAACACCTTTTCGGGGGCAAAGCTTGCGCTAAGTCCCCGTCTAATACAAAGGGAAAGAAGAAGCCAGCTAAGACCAAGCAAAAGCCTAGGTCGCAGCTAACTCGTCCAATAACGGAGCAGGCGGAAGACATGGAGGAAAGTTAGTATGGCAGCAAAGCTAACTTTCCTCCAGGCGAATATCAACCACTCCGCTAGTGCACAGGATCTACTTCTCCAGTGCATGGCGGAGCGGCTTATTCAGGTGGGTGTGGTGACTGAGCCGTACAGAGTCCCGTCTAGATCAGATTGGGTTGGGGACCTAGACGGATTAGTTGCAATCACCACACAGTCACCGGTGCCTTCGCCCACTTTCGTCGGTACCACGAGAGGTCGTGGTTTTGTCGCAACTGGGATCGGAGGCATGGTGATAATAGGGGTGTACTTCTCTCCCAACAGGGCCCTCGCCGAATTCGAGGACTTTCTCGTTGAGGTGGGGACCCTCGTGGGACAAAGTCGTCCCAGCCCCGTCATTGTTCTTGGAGATCTCAACGCAAAGTCAACTGCGTGGGGATCTCTCACAACCAACGCGCGAGGTAGGGTTGCAGAAGAATGGCTCAGTGAGACGGGACTGTGTGTAGTCAATGTGGGAATGGAACTCACTTGTGTGCGGCGGGATGGAGGATCGGTGGTCGATGTGACTCTTGCCACCCCAGAGGTTGGTCGACGTATTCTCGACTGGAGGGTACTGGTAGACGAGGAAACGCTTTCCGACCACCGCTATATTCGCTTCGATGTTTCTTCGTCTTCGTTGGTACAGCGTCCAATAGTGCCGCTCGTTTCAGGCCCCAGATGGGTACTGAAGCGCCTTAACTTGGAGCTGTTACAAGAAGCACTCACGGAAGAGAAGCGTCGACAGGAGGGACGGTTTTGGGAGTTGTCGCTCCCGCTCTGATTCCGGTGACTCCTTGGAAGGCCCCGCTACCAAGGTAGCTGCCGCCAGGAGAGGGAGAGGCAGACCGCCAACAACCGGCGAATTTGTTGGGTATGCAAACGCCCAAGCCGAGTTGAAGCGTGCTCGCGAGGAGGACTTGAGGCTCGAGGTTGAGTGTCAGATGGTCAACGAGCACAGGAAGAGGAGCGAAAGAGCGCGTGTTTTCTTTAAGGACGCACGAGAAACGGGTGGCTGCAACGTTGCAGAACTCGAGGAAATATTCTTGGCCTCTGTGGACACCATTTACAGCGTAGCCACTAAGTCCAAGCAGCTAAAGGGTACTCTCACGAAAGCCCTTAAAGAAGCTGCCCAGGTAATGAAGGCTTCCTTCTTAGAGGTCAGCGGGCGCACAGTATCCGAGGAGGTGGCCTTGCTTGTAGAGGCAAATAAGAGGCTCACCGCGGAACTTAAACAGATCCGCTGCGACATGGAGCAGCTACGAGCAAGGCCACCCCCGACTTCGGTTGTGGAGTCTTCTTCTCCTCCGGCGGCTCTAGATGAGGTGTTGCGAACGGTCATGGTGCAAGTCGGCACCATGATCAACGCTCGATTTGAGGGTCTCGAGGAAAGACTTTTGCCCGAGAAGCGGCTTAGACCACCACTGGCAGCAGACAGAAACAGGTTACAAGAGCCTCAGCCCAGTACATCTGCGGCTACATCTCGGCCTGGGCCTCCACCTACACGTGCCTCCTTGAAAACTGGGAAAACACGTTCTAAGGCTGAGACGGTGACACGGGCAAATCCTCCGACTGCACAATCAACGACTCCAAGTCAGGAGACGTGGACTAAGGTTGCGGGAAGAAGGCGCGCCTCAAAAAAGAGTAACAAGGCTGCAGGACCCGTAAGTGACAGGGAGTCAGCCCCGCAGAGGAAGGAACCCATTCCAAACCCACCTAAAGCAAACCAAAAGAAAAAGGCGGCAAAACTCCGCCTCCCGCGGACTGCAGCAGTAGTGATCTCGCTGCAACCAGGGGCGGCGGAGAAAGGAATCAGCTACGCTAGTGTAATAGCGGAAGCAAAGAGCCGCATCGATATGGAGGCTCTTGGTGTCCCACCGTTGAAGATGCGCGCGTCAGCCTCTGGGGCGCGCATCCTTGAGATTCCCGGGACAGAGAGGGATGCGATAGCTGATTCTTTGGCTGAGAAGCTCAGGGAGGTATTTAGAGGATCGGAGGAGTTGAAGGTGTCGAGACCGACACTCACCGCAGACCTGCGAGTGAGTGGGTTGGACGACTCTATCAACTCCGCCGAACTGTTGGCGGCTCTGGCGCGGGCAAGTGCATGCCCTGCGGCTGATATCAAAGTGGGTGATATCAGAAGAGGCCCTGGAGGCATGGGCACTGCTTTTGTCAAGTGTCCCGTTGCAGCCGCGAAGAAAATGATCGCCAACGGTGGTCGCCTCTTAGTGGGGTGGGTGGCGGCGCAGGTCAAACTCCTGGAAGCGAGACCGCGCCGTTGCTTTAGGTGCCTTGCATTGGGCCACGTCAGAGCACAGTGCAAGTCAGAAGTGGATCGCAGCAACGATTGCTATCGTTGCGGCAAAATTGGCCACAAGGCCAAAGAGTGCAGTGCTCCACCGCACTGTACTCTCTGCAAGGCCGCGGGAAAACCCGCGGAACACCTTTTCGGGGGCAAAGCTTGCGCTAAGTCCCCGTCTAATACAAAGGGAAAGAAGAAGCCAGCTAAGACCAAGCAAAAGCCTAGGTCGCAGCTAACTCGTCCAATAACGGAGCAGGCGGAAGACATGGAGGAAAGTTAGTATGGCAGCAAAGCTAACTTTCCTCCAGGCGAATATCAACCACTCCGCTAGTGCACAGGATCTACTTCTCCAGTGCATGGCGGAGCGGCTTATTCAGGTGGGTGTGGTGACTGAGCCGTACAGAGTCCCGTCTAGATCAGATTGGGTTGGGGACCTAGACGGATTAGTTGCAATCACCACACAGTCACCGGTGCCTTCGCCCACTTTCGTCGGTACCACGAGAGGTCGTGGTTTTGTCGCAACTGGGATCGGAGGCATGGTGATAATAGGGGTGTACTTCTCTCCCAACAGGGCCCTCGCCGAATTCGAGGACTTTCTCGTTGAGGTGGGGACCCTCGTGGGACAAAGTCGTCCCAGCCCCGTCATTGTTCTTGGAGATCTCAACGCAAAGTCAACTGCGTGGGGATCTCTCACAACCAACGCGCGAGGTAGGGTTGCAGAAGAATGGCTCAGTGAGACGGGACTGTGTGTAGTCAATGTGGGAATGGAACTCACTTGTGTGCGGCGGGATGGAGGATCGGTGGTCGATGTGACTCTTGCCACCCCAGAGGTTGGTCGACGTATTCTCGACTGGAGGGTACTGGTAGACGAGGAAACGCTTTCCGACCACCGCTATATTCGCTTCGATGTTTCTTCGTCTTCGTTGGTACAGCGTCCAATAGTGCCGCTCGTTTCAGGCCCCAGATGGGTACTGAAGCGCCTTAACTTGGAGCTGTTACAAGAAGCAGCCTTAGTCCAGGCGTGGAATGCCAGACCGGCAGAACCGTTGGACGTAGACGAGGAGGCCGAAGCTCTGTGCAAAGCGATGTCGCACGTCTGCGACGCCGCCATGCCCAGAGCAAAGGCCCTACCCAGCAGACGTCAGGTCTACTGGTGGTCTGAAGAAATCGCAGAGCTGCGCCGCCACTCTATGGCAAAACGTCGCCTCTATTTGCGACACCGGAGGCGTAGAAATTGTGACATAGAGGAGTCTAACGCCCTGTATGCCTCATACAGAGAAGCGTTACTGATTCTCCGCGCTGCAATTGCCGAAGCAAAGGAGGCGTCATGGCGACAGCTGCTGGAGTCGCTGGATCGAGATCCGTGGGGGCGCCCCTACCAAATGGCGAGGCGAAAGCTTCGCCCGTGGGCGCCTCCCGTCACCAGTACGCTGGAGCCACAAGTCCTGCGGCGGGTGGTTGAGGGACTGTTCCCGGATAGTCCGGGAACCGACTTTGTCCCTCCCACCGCAGTTGTAGCACGGGAAGATAACTCCACGGAAGAGGAGGACGAGCCTCCCGATGTCTCAGAGGGAGAATTGGGAGCGGCCGTCCTGAAGATGAGGGCCAAGAACACAGCGCCGGGGCCTGACGGTATACCCGGCCGTGTGTGGGCACTCGCTCAGGACGCTCTGGGCCCTCGCCTCAGGAATCTCCTTAGCCGCTGCATGCGAGAAGGGAGATTCCCAAGGCGATGGAAAAGAGGGAGACTGGTCCTCCTCAGAAAAGAGGGGCGGCCTGAGGACGAGCCATCCGGCTACCGTCCAATAGTCCTGCTGGACGAGGCGGCCAAGCTCTTGGAGCGTATCGTCGCTGCCCGCCTAGCCAGGCACCTCGAGACGGTGGGCCCAAATCTCTCCGACAAGCAGTTTGGGTTCCGGCGAGGTCGGTCGACGATTGACGCCATCAATCTCGTCCACGACCTCTCCGAGAAGGCGTTCTCCAGTGACGGGGTGTTGTTGGCGGTGTCTTTAGACATAGCCAACGCGTTTAACACCCTGCCCTGGACAACTATCACGGAGGCGCTCAGATTGTACCGAGTGCCCCGGTACCTGCGGTGCCTCGTTGAGAACTATCTTTCTGAGAGAGTCGTAGTGTTCCCAACGAAGGAAGGAGAAGTAGCGAGCCCCATGTCACGCGGAGTTCCACAGGGGTCTGCTCTCGGGCCATCCCTGTGGAACTTAGGCTATGACTGGGTGCTCAGAGGCGCTAATTTGCATGGCGTCGGCCTAATTTGCTACGCCGACGACACGCTAGTTACCGCCAGAGGAAGAGATTACCGCGAGGCAACGCGGCTTGCGACCGCGGGTGTTGCAGCCGTAGTCGCAAGAATTCGGAGTCTGGGCTTGGAGGTGGCGCTCCACAAATCGGAGGCAATATTTTATGCTTCCACGGCCGAAGAAGACCGCCACCTGCAGGCTCACACATAGTGGTTAGTGGCGTGACCATTCCTGTCAAGCCGACACTGAAGTACCTTGGTGTCTTGCTTGACAGCAAGTGGAAGTTCGGGGCTCATCTCCGTCAACTTGCTCCAAAGTTGACGCAGACAGCGTCGGCGTTGAGCCGGCTCCTCCCGAACATGGGCGGAGGCAGCGGACGCTGCCGCCAACTTTACATGGCGGTGGTGAAATCAATGGCGTTGTACGGGGCTCCAATATGGGTGGACCGGCTGGACCGCCAGGACATGGCGCTCCTTCACCGGGCCCAGCGGACGATGGCTGTGAGAGTGTGTCGGGGATACCGCACAATCTCACATGAGGTGTCTTGTGTTCTCGCCGGATCACTGCCCTGGCGCTTAGAGGCCGAGGTTCTTTCCTCAGTCTATTGGCGCCGGGCGCGAGCGAGAGACGAGCACCTGCGCTTCGCCCCACAAGAGGTGGTGCGATGGCGCAGGGATGCCAGGGCCAGAGCCTTGGTTAAGTGGAGAGATGAGATTCTCTCTGGACCTACTCAGCGAGGAGCCGGCGCTCGACGGCTCCCCGAAGCGATCCAGCCCATCCTCGTTGAGTGGGTCCAGCGACGACACGGAGTCCTCACCTTCCGGACCACACAAGTGCTCACTGGGCATGGCTGCTTTGGGAGTTACTTGTGCAAAATAGCCGGTAGGGAGGAGACCCCTGTTTGCCACCGGTGCGGTTTCGCGGTCGACACTGCGCGACACGTGCTGGAGGCATGCCCGGGTGAAGAGGAACCGCGGTTATCCCTGGTCGCGGTCGTGGGGGCGGACCTCTCACTGCCGACCATCTTGTCTAAAATGCTCGAAAGTGAGAGGTCGTGGGAAGCAGTAGTCTCCTTCTGTGAGACCGTTATCTCGCGGAGGGAGACGGAGGAGCGAGAGAGGGAGGTAGACCCTCTTGCTCATCCGCGGAGGCGGAAGAGGACGCGGAGGCGAGCCACCCTGGCTCGCACTCCATCTCCACTTGGAGGGACTGGGACGTCGGGCGTCTAGGGCCACCCGACACCCAATCTAGGGATAGGCCCTCCCGAGGAGGAGACGCGCCGTGGTTTCTGGTGCGTCCCTGGAGCCAAATGCGTGGGTTCTGACCCCCCGCGAGGCGGGCCCGCAAGGGTGACGGAAGAGGTGGAGACGCGGTCGAATGCGAACGTGACCCTACGGCTCTACCTCTTACCGTGACGGAGAAACCTGTGGGGGTTTTAGTCGGTAGGGGCACCACTCTTGAGTGGAGTCGAGCCCGACACACCTGCCGTGTCCCTACACGGTGGACGGTGCGTAAATGCATTTCCCCCACATAAAAAAAAAAAAAAAAAAAAAAAAGGTTAGGTTGGGGTGCGGTGATCGGAAACCTCCTCGTGGTGCACCCTGGGCAACGTCACTCGGTAACTTATCTTCGTATATCTTACCCAGTGGCGGCTAATTCCGGTCGGGGAAGGCCGAACGTCTGAACGTGCTCGTCACCCTTTGAGTTGCACGAGCAGAAGTTCGGTAAGGGGGGGGGACTGAAATGACTTGGAATGTTACTGGGCTGACACTCTGTCTGGCCTACTAACATCCAAGTCATTTCAGAAAGTGGTGGTGTGTCCTCTGGGGGACTCTGAGTCCAGAGTCTTGCGCAGACGGACATCGGGCGCTTCAGGCGCATGGTGTTTGTGGATCTCGTGAGGGATCGGTGAGATTGCTTTGTGTTGCGACACTTAGCGATTTTCGTCAGGTGTCGCAACATAAAGTAACCCAAATCTTAAGGTTCGGGGGTTGCCGAGGGGAGTGTCTGGCACGTGAGTCCGAAACTGTGTTGCTTACAGGGCGTAGTTTCGGACTCACGATCCAGGCATGGTCGACGGGAAGTCGGCCGCTAGACCCCCCCACAGGGGAGCTATACCCTAATTTAGCAGTAAAAACAAAAATGGAAAGCAGCAATTTTAAAAAAACTACCCAGGAGGGTCTCCGAAAGGAGGAATCCCTCCACGTCTCGGAAGAGACGTGCAGTCCCACGTATTCTGGGGGGGGCAAAAATTGCTTGACTGACTCAAAAAACGACCATGGCTTAGTAAATACGGACACTGATATTGCTCAACGATTCGGATTGCGAGAGGATATGCGTAGAGAACCACGAGTGGTGCTCACACGCTGTGAAGAGGATGGTGAATCGGACACTTCCGCTGCGTCGATGGTGACGGTGCCCGATGCACCTTTTAAACGCTCTCGGAAGAGAAGCGTTATTAGGAGGGATGGTTTCGACAGCTGCCGCTCTCGCTCTGATTCCGGTGACTCCTTGGAGGGCCCTGCCACCAAGGTAGCTGCCGCCCGGAGAGGAAGAGGTAGGCCGCCGACAACGGGCGAGTTTGTCGGCTATGCGCAAGCCAAAGCCGGCTTGGAAAAAGCGAAGAATGAGGAGTATCGGCTTGAGGCAGAGCGTCAGATGGCTGCTGACCTAGAACTGAAGGCTGAACGAACGCGCGCCTTCTTGACAAGGACACCACAAGAGAATGGTCAGCTTGATGCTGTTCAACTCGAACAGATATTCGAGAATGCCGCGGAGACCATCCACACGCTAGCCACAAAGTCCAAAAACCTAAAAGGGACGTATGTGAGCCAGCTTAAGGATGCAACAAAAGCGATGAAGAACTCTTTCAGAGAGTTACAGAATCGCTCAGTGCCGGAGGAAGTAGCTCTTCTTAAGGAGGCTAATCGGCAGCTCATGGTGGAACTCAAAGTGATCCGCCGTGAGCTAGATGAAATGAGGGCGGCTCGGAACAATGTGCCCACAATTGCGACAGCAGTCGCTTCCCCAGCTCCAGCGTTGGAGGAGGTCACGCGGGCTATCATGGTGCAAGTAGGCACCATGATGAATGCCCGCTTTGCCGGGTTAGAGGAGCGGTTGCTCCCCGAAAGACGCCAGAGGCCACCACTGGCGGCAGACCGCCGCAGAGAGGAGCCCGTTGCAAGTACGTCGGCGGCAAAAACTTGTCCCTCACCACCGGCAACGAAAGCCTCAAGAAGAAGTAAAGTGAGAGCCCTGTCGAAAACGGCAGCTTCAGATACGGATCTTGCTGCTCGACCAGCGCCTCCTGTTAAGGAGAAATGGACAGAAGTAACGAAGCGGGGCGCTAAACAGAAGGCCAAGGCGAAAGTGTCTGAACGATCGTCTGCACCTGTGCGAAATCAGGCCCAGAATCCATCGAAGGTCAAGAAAAAGAGAAAAAAGCTGCGCCCCCCTCGGACAGCAGCCGTTGTGATCACGCTGCAGCCGGGTGCGGCGGAGAAAGGCATTACTTATGCCAAGGTGATGGAGGAAGCAAAGAACCGTATTGATATTACGGCTCTCGGCTTCCCTCCCTTAAGGGTGCGTACCGCGGCTACCGGGGCACGCATTTTTGAGGTGCCCGGAGAGCAACGGGACGCTCAGGCTGATACCCTGGCCGAAAGGCTCCGGGATGTGTTCCGAGGTTCGGAGGAGCTGAAAGTGTCGAGGCCGACCGTCACCGCAGACTTAAGGGTGAGTGGTCTGGATGACTCGGTCAGCTCCGCCGAACTTATGGGAGTACTGGCAAGGGTGAGTGGATGTCCTGCGCCAGAATTCAAAGTGGGCGAAATACGGCAGGGCCCAGCAGGAATGGGTACTGCGTTTGTGAGGTGTCCAGTGACAGCCGCGAAGAAATTGGTCGGCGGTGGTGGGCGATTACTGGTAGGCTGGGTGGCGGCACAGGTCAAGCTCTTGGAAGCAAGACCACGCCGCTGCTTCAGATGCCTGGCGCTGGGTCACGTAAGGGCCCAGTGTTGTTCTGAGATTGACCGCAGTAATGACTGCCACCGCTGCGGTCAAACGGGCCACAAGGCTCGAGAGTGTTCAGCTGCGCCTCGCTGCACAATCTGTGCGGGGGCAGGAAGACCGGCTGACCACCTCTCCGGGGGCAAGGCATGTGCCAAGCCCCCGATCAAACAGGGGGCAAAGAAGAAGTCTGCTGTGACTAAGGCCAAGGCCAAGTCACAGCCGACTCGCTCCACTCAGGAGCAGATGACTAGTATGGAGGAAAGTTAGTATGGCCACGAAACTAACCTTCCTCCAGGCTAATCTTAACCACTCCGCTCGTGCACAGGATCTCCTTCTCCAGTGCATGGCGGAGCGGTTAATAAAAGTGTGTGTGGTGGCCGAACCGCACCGTGTCCCACCCAGGTCGGACTGGGTTGGGGACCTGGACGGTGTGGTAGCGGTTACCACGCAATCGCCCGTGCCCTCCCCCACTCTCGAAAGAGTCACGAGGGGCCGTGGCTTTGTTGTGACTGGGGTAGGGAACTTGGTGGTTGTGGGAGTTTACTTTTCTCCCAACAGGGCCCTCGCCGATTTCGAGGAGTTTCTCGACTTGTTGGGGACCCTGGTGGGACAAAGTCGCCCTCGCTCAGTCATCGTCCTCGGTGACCTCAACGCTAAGTCCACGGCGTGGGGGTCCCCGATGACTGATGTACGAGGAAGGGTAGTGGAGCGGTGGCTCGCAGAGGTAGGCTTGTGTGTGCTCAATCAAGGAGCTGAAAACACGTGTGTGCGGCGATGGGGAGGGTCTGTGGTCGACGTGACCTTCGCGACCCCGGAGCTCGCACGCCGTGTTCAGGATTGGCAAGTGTTAGTGAACGAGGAGACATTGTCCGACCACCGATACATCCAGTTCAATGTCTCCCCGTCGACTACAGAAAGGCGTTCGTCTGCGCCACTGGAGTTAGGCCAAAGATGGTCGTTGAAACGGCTGGACCTAGAAAAGCTGCAGGAAGCGGCAATCGTTGAGGCGTGGAACCCCTATCCCACACCACCGGTGGACCTCGACGTTGAAGCCAACGCGCTGTGCGGGTCGATGTCGCGCATCTGTGACGCCGCCATGCCTCGCACCAAGGCTATCCCGCCGAGACGTCAGGTCTACTGGTGGACGGACGAAATTGCCGAGCTCCGCCGCGAAGCCATAGCAAAGCGCCGGCGGTATGTGCGCTGCCGGAGGAGAAGGAGCCAAGAGACGGCGGAAATAGACGCTCTCTATGCGTCATATAGAGAGGCAACCATGGCTATGCGCGCTGCCATCCGTGATTCGAAGGCAGAGTCATGGAGACAGCTACTGGAGACGCTGGAGCGAGATCCGTGGGGGCGTCCTTACCATCTGGCGAGGCAAAAGCTTCGCCCTTGGGCACCCCCTGTCACCAGTACGCTGGAGCCAGAAATCCTGCGGCGGGTGGTTGAGGGACTGTTTCCGGAAAGCCCGGGAACCAACTTCGTCCCTCCCACTGCAATGATAGCGCACGAAGATAACTCCGAAGAGGAGGAGGAGGACGAGCCTCCGGATGTCTCGGAAAGAGAGCTGGAGGCAGCTATCTTGAGAATGAAGGCCAAAAACACGGCCCCGGGACCTGATGGCATACCCGGCCGTGTGTGGGCTCTCGCTCAGGAACAGCTGGGCCCCCGCCTCAGGAATCTCCTAAGTCGCTGTATGCGAGAAGGGAGATTCCCCAGGCGATGGAAAAAAGGGAGACTCGTCCTCCTCCGGAAAGAGGGGCGGCCCGCAGACGAGGCATCAGGCTACCGTCCCATCGTGCTGCTTGACGAGGCGGGCAAACTTCTGGAGCGCATTGTCGCTGCCCGCCTCGCCAATCACCTTGAAAGCGTGGGACCGAATCTGTCCGATAGGCAGTTCGGATTCCGGAGGGGTCATTCGACGATCGATGCGATCAACCTAGTACACGACCTCTCCGAGGAGGCATGCTCCAAAGGCGGGGTGCTGTTGGCAGTATCGTTGGACATAGCCAACGCGTTCAACACCCTGCCCTGGACCACGATCATGGACGCGCTCAGGTACCACAGTGTGCCCCGGTACTTGAGGTGTCTCGTTGGGAACTACCTCTCGGAGAGAGAAGTAGTGTTCCCAACGAAAGAAGGAGAAGTTACGAGCCCCATGTCACGCGGGGTTCCGCAAGGGTCTGCTCTTGGGCCACCCCTGTGGAACCTAGGCTATGACTGGGTGCTCAGATGCGCTAACTTGCGTGGCGTCGGCCTAGTTTGTTACGCCGACGACACGTTAGTAACCGCAAGAGGGGAGGACTACCGCGAGGCAGCGCGTCTTGCAACCGCGGGCGTAGCGGCTGTAGTGTCGCGGATAAGGAGTCTGGGCTTGGAGGTCGCGCTCCACAAATCGGAGGCCATATATTTCTATGGGCCGAGAAGAGCGCCACCTGCAGGTTCACACGTAGTGGTGAGTGGCGTAACCATTCCTGTCAAGCCGACACTAAAATACCTAGGTGTCGTGCTTGACAGCAAGTGGAAGTTTGGGTCTCATCTGCGTCAATTTGCTCCAAAGTTGACGCAGACAGCATCGGCGTTGAGCCAACTCCTTCCAAATTTAGGCGGAGGAAATGGACGCTGCCGCCAGCTGTACATGGCGGTGGTAAGGTCTATGGCGTTGTACGGCGCTCCTATATGGGCGAATCTACTGGATCGCCAAGATATAGCGGTCCTTCACCGGGCCCAGCGGACAATGGCCGTGAGAGTGTGTCGAGGTTATCGCACACTCTCACACGAGGTTGCCTGCATTCTCGCAGGATCAATGCCCTGGTGCCTAGAGGCTGAGATTCTGTCTTCGGCCTACTGGCACCGGAAGCAAGCGAGAGAGGAGGACCCGCGCTTCGCCCCACAAGAGGTGGTGCGATGGCGCAGGGATGCCAGGGCCAGAGCCCTGGTGAAGTGGAGCGAACAGGTTCTCTCTGGACCTACTCAGCGAGGAGCTGGCGCCCGACGGCTCCTCGAGGCGATTCGGCCCATCCTCGCTGAGTGGGCCCAGCGAAAACACGGAGTCCTCACCTTCCGGACCACACAGGTGCTCACCGGACACGGATGTTTCGGGAGCTACTTGCACAAAGTGGCCGGAAGGGAGGAAACCCCGGTGTGCCACCGGTGCGGTTTCGCGGTCGACACCGCGCAACACGTGCTAGAAGCATGCCCGGGTGAAGAGGAACCGCGGCTATCCCTGGTCGCGGTCGTGGGGGCGGACCTCTCACTGCCGACCATCTTGTCTAGCGACCTTCTTGTCTTGACCTCCGCGAGGCGGGCCCGCGGAGGGTCAAACCCCCGCATTTGGCTCCAGCGACGCACCGGAAACCACGGCGCGTCACCTCCTCGGGAGGGCCTATCCCTGGGTAGGGTGTCGGGCGGCCCTAAACGCCCAACGCCCCAGGCCCTCCAAGTGGAGACAGGGTGCGAGCCAGCGTGGCTCGCCCCCGTGTCCTCTTCCGCCTCCGCGGATGAGCGAGAGGGTCCACCTCCCTCTCTCGCTCCTCCGTCTCCCTCCGCGAGATAACGGTCTCACAGAAGGAGACTACCGCCTCCCATGACCTCTCACTTTCGAGCATCTTAGACAAGATGGTCGGCAGTGAGAGGTCCGCCCCCACGACCGCGACCAGGGATAGCCGCGGTTCCTCTTCACCCGGGCATGCTTCTAGCACGTGTTGCGCGGTGTCGACCGCGAAACCGCACCGGTGGCACACCGGGGTTTCCTCCCTTCCGGCCACTTTGTGCAAGTAGCTCCCGAAACATCCGTGTCCGGTGAGCACCTGTGTGGTCCGGAAGGTGAGGACTCCGTGTTTTCGCTGGGCCCACTCAGCGAGGATGGGCCGAATCGCCTCGAGGAGCCGTCGGGCGCCAGCTCCTCGCTGAGTAGGTCCAGAGAGAACCTGTTCGCTCCACTTCACCAGGGCTCTGGCCCTGGCATCCCTGCGCCATCGCACCACCTCTTGTGGGGCGAAGCGCGGGTCCTCCTCTCTCGCTTGCTTCCGGTGCCAGTAGGCCGAAGACAGAATCTCAGCCTCTAGGCACCAGGGCATTGATCCTGCGAGAATGCAGGCAACCTCGTGTGAGAGTGTGCGATAACCTCGACACACTCTCACGGCCATTGTCCGCTGGGCCCGGTGAAGGACCGCTATATCTTGGCGATCCAGTAGATTCGCCCATATAGGAGCGCCGTACAACGCCATAGACCTTACCACCGCCATGTACAGCTGGCGGCAGCGTCCATTTCCTCCGCCTAAATTTGCAAGGGCGACGGAAGAGGCAGGGACGTAGTCGTAGTGCAGCAGTGTACCTGCGGATCTGCCCCTTTCCGTGACGGAGAAACCTGTGGGGGTTTTAGTCGGTAGGGGCACCACGTTAGTGGTGCCGAGCCCGACACACCTGCCGTGTCCCTACACGGTGGACGGTGCGTCAACGCATTTCCCCCACATAAAAAAAAAAAAAAAAAAAAAAAGGTTAGGTTAGGTTAGGTTAGGTTGGGATGCGGTGATCGGAAACCTCCTCGTGGTGCATCCTGGGCAACGTCACTCGGTAACTTATCTCCGTATATCTTACCCAGTGGCGGCTAATTCCGGTCGGGGAAGGCCGAACTTCTGAACGTGTTCCTCACCCTTAGAGTTGCACGAGCAGAAGTTCGGTAGGGGGGGACTGAAATGACTTGGAATGTTAGTGGGTTGATACGCTATCTGGCCTACTAACATCCAAGTCATTTCAGAAAGTGGTGGTTTGTCCTCCGGAGGACTCTGGCTCCAGAGTCTTGCGCGGATGGACATCGGGCGCTGAAGGCGCAGTGTTGTGGATCCTTCAGGGATCGGTGAGATCGCTTTGTGTTGCGACACTTTGCGATGTTCGTCGGGTGTCGCAACACAAAGACACCAAATCTCAAGGTTTGGGGGGTTGCCGAGGGGAGTGTCTGGCACGTGAGGCCGAAACTGCGCTGCTTTACAGGGCGTAGTTTCGGACTCACGATCCAGGCATGGTCGACGGGAAGTCGGCCGTTAGACCCCCCCACTGGGGAGCTTCATCCCTTAAGAAGCAACTAAAATGGATAAACGCAATTTTAAAAGTACAAGTACCCAGGAGGGTCCTCGCGAGAGGGAATCCCTCCACGCTCCGGCGTGCAGTCCCCAATCGTACTCTGGGGGGGACGAAAATTGCAGTACAACCAAAGACGACCATGGCAAACGAAATACGGATATCGAGAATGCAAATGAACTGGTGATGGGCGGGGCTAGCTTGCGAGAGGCGCGAGTTATGCTGTCGCGATATGAGGAATGTGGACTTTTCATGAGTCCTACAGAGGATTCAGATGCTCAGAGCATGGTGTCTGTGGAGTCACTTGCGTCGAGAGCGTCTCTGAGTTCGAGAGCGTCTCCAAGTCAGCTTGGACGTAAGCGGAGTAGGGCGAACAATGGCGGTGGGGAATCCATAACCTCTGATAGTGAGGTAGAGGAGCCGGCCCCAAAAACGGCGTCAAGACGAGGCAGAGGCCGACCACCCACCACGGGTGATTATGCTGGCCTTGCAGCGGCAAAAGCAGCACTTGTGGCTGCGGAGAGGGACGAGATGGAGCTCAGGGCAGAAAAGGAGGTTGCCGAGTTGGCCCAGCGTTGCCGGCCGACGAGGTCGACACCTACTCGTGTGTCAGAATCGTCGGCGGGCCGTGGGGAGGAGCTGACAGCTGAGCTTTGTCATAGAGCTATGGAGTGCGTTGCTACGGTCGTTTCCGTCGCAGCGAGGTCCGGCAATCTTAAGGGTACGTTCCAACGTGCCCTTAAGGATGCGGCAACTTCACTCCGAGAAATCATTGGGGACCTTAGGGAGAGGTCCTCAAATGACGAGACGGAGAGACTGCTGGCTGCTAACAACCGGCTCCAGGCAGAGGTCTCAGATCTCCGCAACCAGATGTCAGAGTTGCGAAAGGAGATTTCAGAGGGACGCGCGGCAACAGCATCTGCCGCGCGAACATATCCCGACAAGTCATCACAGGCCGACTCATCTCAGGAGGAGTTAGAGCAGCGGCTAGTGAGACAGGTCGGGGATATGATAAACGCCAGGCTAGCGGCAGTGGAGGAGCGCCTTCTCCCCGAGAAGCGCGCCAGACCTCCTCTCGCCGCCGACTTGCCTGAGGTGGATTTGCCCAGGCCACCCCTAGGTACTCCAGGGCGATACTCGCAGCCTAGGACTGTGTCCCAGATTGCGGAGCGGAGGCGGAAGATCCTTGGGCTACCGCCGGGGGCTCCTCTGCCTCCGGCTATGGATCCGGTGCTGAACCCTGTGCCCGGAGCCCTTCCCGATCCGATGCCGTCAACCTCATCTGAGGTTATGGATGTGATGCAGCCGACCCCTCCTAAACCCGCCAAAGAGAAGGGCAAAGGGAAGAAGGGGAAGTCGGTTAAACTATCGGAGGAGACATCGAGCGGCCAAGCCGCGGAACCCGGACGTGACGCTTCAATTTTGCTGCGTCCACACAGCTCGGCCGATACCGGTTGGGTGGAGGTGGCAAAGAAGAAGAAAAAGAAGAAGACGACGGTGACCCCGGCATCAGAGGCGAAGAAGACGCCTAAGAAGCCGAGGATCAGAGTCCCCCGTACCTCGGCCGTGGTCTTGACCATACAGCCCGAGGCAGCGGAGAGAGGAATGACCTACGCGCAGGCATTGTCAGAGGCCAAGAGTCGAATCGACGCGACTGCGCTAGGCATTACGAGTATGGAGATCCGAAAGGCGGCCGCGGGAGGACGTCTGATGGAGCTGTCAGGAGAGGGGAACATTGGGAAGGCTGACTCGCTCGCACTCCAGTTGCGGGCAGTTTTTAAGCCTGAGGACGTCCGGGTCACCAGACCGGCGAAATGCGTGGACATACGTGTTTCCGGTCTGGACGACTCAGTGACAAAGGAAGAGGTGGCTCAGGCCATCGCAAGGATGGGAGAATGTCATGCGGACTCAGTCGGGGTCAAGGACATACGCCGCAATGCTGCAGGCATTGGAACGTGCTATGTCTAATGCCCTGCAGCGGCGGCCAAGCATGTTGCAAAAAGCGACCGTGTGAAAGTGGGGTGGGTGTCAGCGCGTGTCAAACTGTTGGCCCCACGCCCACGGCGCTGCTTCCGTTGCCTGGAGGTCGGGCATGTCCGGGAGCAGTGTCGAAATGATGTAGATAGGAGCAGCATCTGCTACCGCTGCGGCCAACCTGGCCATAAGGCGTGCGATTGCTCGGCCAAGGCACACTGCGCATTATGCGCAGCGGCCAGCAAACCGGCTGAGCATCGCATCGGAGGCAAAGCTTGCCCTTTGCCACCAAAAGGGAAAGGTCGGCTGCAACGGAAGTAGCTGGACCGGGGGACTCTGGGCGACGGGTTCGGGGGAACCTGGCGTCCGACTAGAGAGTCCCGAGAGGGTGAGCGATGTGTTGGGTGCCCCACACATCGCCACTGAGACGGATAGAGCCAAGAGCTCTCCGAGAGGAGGTCTGAGAGGACCAGCGTAAGCGGGGTGGTGGTCGCACACGGAAGACTTCCCACAGCCCCGTTTACTGCGATATGAGGCACCCCCAGTGGTTTTAGTGGGTAGGCCGTCGGTCGGGAGTGACGGAGAGTCCCACATAACCGCTGGCTCCCCCCCCGGGGGCCGGTGGTATGCGTAACGCATTTCCACTGGGTCAAAAAAAAAAAAAAAAAAAAAAAAAAAAGGTTAGGTTAGGTTAGGTTAGGTTAGGTTAGGTTAGGTTAGGTTAGGTTAGGTGGGGTGCGGGGTTCGGGAACCTCCGCGTGGTGCACCCCGGGCATCACACAACAACTTGCCCCGGCGGCATCTTGTTGTGTGATGGCTAATCTCGGACGAGACGGAAGGGCTTCTACACGTGACCCGGGAGGGCCGCGCGTAGAAGCCTACATGGTGCGGGTCCCCCTGGGAGCTGTCTGCTAAGCAGAGAGCTCCCAGGTGGACCAAAAGGGGAGATCTCTTAGGAGATCCTCTCAAAGAGGGGTTTTTCGCCGAGTGGTCTGGGCTGGGCGGGCGCAGGGGAGCTGTAGGTGAGCCCCCGCGGTCATTTGTTTGGTTCGGATCGGTGCGGTGTGGAGGAGATCGAATTAGGACGAAGGATTTTTATTTTTATTGTTGAGGAAAGGGCTTCTACACGTGACCCGAGAGGGCCACGCGTAGAAGCCTACACGGTGCGGGGTCCCCTGGGAGCTGTCTGCTACGCAGAGAGCTCCCAGGTGGACCAAAAGAGGCGGTGTCTCTTTTGGAGATGGTTAAGATGCTGTGCGTGGCGACATCTGGCGCGTTTTTCGCTGGGTGTCGCGACGCACAGCAGCCAAATCTCAAGGTTCGGGGGTCGCCGAGGGGAGTGTCTGGCACGTGAGTCCGAGAGCGCGCTGCTTACAGGGCGCGGTCTCGGGCTTGCGATCCAGGCATGGTCGGCGGGAAGCCGGCCGCTAGACCCCCACCCAGGGGAGCTGTACCCGCTAAATTCAGCTTCAAAAACATGAACATACAAGACGGTTTTAAAGGTTTTACCCAGGAGGGTCCCCGAGAGGGGGAATCCCTCCACGTCTCGCAAGAGACGTGCAGCCCCACGTACTCTGGGGGGGGCAAAAACCGCAGCACTGATATTAAAAACGACTATGGCGAACGTCAACCGGACACCGAATCCACAACGATTGGCACAAGGGAGGCACGCGTGTTGCTCACGCGTGTCGAGACGGCGGCAATAGCGGACGATAGTGACGACGACTTCGCCGGTAGTGGGAGGCCGGAGCTGTCGTTGCCCGTTCCCTCCGAAGGACGCTCTCGCAAGAGAAGCCTAGAGAGGGAGGGCTACGACAGTTGCCGCTCCCACTCCTGCTCCGGGTCTAGTGATACCTTGGAGGGCCCAACGGCCACCAAGGTACCCACTGCCCGGAGAGGGAGAGGGAGAGGCAGGGGTAGGCCGCCTACTACCGGCGAATTCGTCGGCTTGGCCAAGGCGAGGGCTGAGCTCAACCTTGCCAAGGCGGAAGAACTGCGCCTGCAGTTTGAGGAGGAGCTCTCGGACGAACAGCAGGTGCGGAGCGAGAGGGCGAGGTCCCTCTTCGCGAAACGGCGGGAGGCCCCCAATTTCGGCGGAGTGGACTCCGCCGAACTGGCAAGAGTGGTAAAGGACTCGGTGGCCACCATAACATCGGTGGCCACCAGGTCCGGCAACCTCAAGGGCACGTTCGTGCGCGCCTTGAAGGAGGCAGCAACTGCGGTTGATGCCTCCTTCAAGGAGCTCAATGAGCGTACGGCCACAGAGGAGGTGGCTCTCTTGAGGGAGGCCAACAAGAAGCTCATGTCGGAACTCGCAGAGATCCGACGTGAGCTTGCGGAGCTGAAGGCTGCACGGGAGAGACCGACTCCGGCCCCGGCAGCCACAGTTCCGCCCCCTCCCTCGGGACAGTCGCCTCCTCTGGAGGACGTGATGCGGGCGGTCATGGTGCAGGTGGGCACCATGATCTCCGCCCGCTTCGCGGGTCTAGAGGAGCGGCTGCTCCCTCCACAGCGCCTCAGGCCGCCTCTTGCGGCGGATAGGCGCAGGGAGGAGCCGCCGTCGGTGCCAAGCACCTCGACTGCTGTGCCGGGCTCTGCGCCTGCGCCAAAGCGACGCAGGCGCAAAGCTGGGAGAACGCAGGAACTCCCACCTCCGGAGAAAACTCTTCTTGAAACCGCGACTGCGACTTCGCGACCGGCTCCCTCGTTGGAGACCTGGTCCGAAGTCGTCAGACGCGGTTCCAAGAAGAACAAGAAGAAGAAGAAGGCGGCGCAAGGGCCGCGGTCAACCCCGGCTAAGGCGAAGACCCCTAAACTCCGCCCCCCCCGTACTGCAGCGGTGGTCATCACGCTGCAGCCGGGAGCGGAGGAGAGGGGTCTCTCCTACGCCAGGGTGTTGGGGGAGGCCAGGGGTCGCATTGACCTCCCGGCCCTCAACCTCCCGCCCTTGAGAATGCGCACCACCATGACGGGGGCGCGCATTCTCGAGGTGCCGGGAGAGGAACGGGAGGTCAAGGCTGACTGCCTGGCCTCCAAGCTAAGAGAGGCGTTCGGAGACTCGCAGGAGTTGACGGTGTCGCGCCCGACCCTCACCGCAGACCTGCGCGTGAGTGGTTTGGACGACTCCGTCAACTCCGAGGAGTTGACGAGAGTTCTGGCGCGGGCAGGGGGATGCCCAGCGCCAGAAATCAAACTGGGGGAGATAAGGCGGGGCCCAGGTGGCATGGGCACCGCCTTTGTCAGGTGTCCCGTCGTTGCCGCCAAGAAATTGGTGGCAAACGGCGGGCGCCTGCTCGTGGGATGGGTGGCGGCGTCGGTCAAGCTCTTGGAAGCGAGACCACGCCGCTGCTTCCGCTGCCTTGCACTGGGCCATGTTCAGGCCCAGTGCAAGTCAGAGGTTGACCGCAGCGAACAATGTTACCGCTGCGGTCAACTTGGCCACAAGGCCAAGGGCTGCTCGGCCGCCCCGCACTGCACCCTCTGTGCAGCAGCGGGAAGGCCTGCGGGGCACCTGTCTGGGAGCAGCGCCTGTGCTGAGCCCCCATCAAAGACAGGTGCTCCCAGGAGGCAGTCTGCTGCGACCAGCTCCGGGTCGCAGCTGACCGGCTCCACGGTGGAGCAGCGAGGCAGCATGGAGGAAAGTTAGTATGGCGCCCATACTAACTTTCCTCCAGGCCAATATCAATCACTCCGCCCGTGCACAGGACCTTTTGCTCCAGTGCATGGCGGAGCGATTGATTACGGTGTGTGTGGTTGCCGAACCATACCGGGTCCCCCCCAGGTCGGACTGGGTCGGGGACTTGGACGGTACGGTGGCGATCACCACACAGTCGCCGGCCCTCTCGCCCACTCTCGACAAAGTCACTAGGGGTAGTGGCTTTGTCGCGACTGAGGTGGGAGGCACCGTGGTGGTGGGGGTATACTTTTCTCCCAACAGGGCCCTTGCCGAGTTCGAGAGGTTTCTCGGCGAGGTAGGGACCCTGGTGGGACGGAGTCGCCCCCGCCCAGTCATCGTCCTCGGTGACCTCAACGCCAAATCTGTGGCGTGGGGGTCATCGACGACAGATGCAAAGGGGAGGGAGCTGGGGGAGTGGCTCGCAGAAGCGGGGCTCTGTGTCCTCAATAGAGGCACAGAGCACACGTGCGTGCGGCAATGGGGAGGGTCGGTGGTCGATGTGACCTTCGCCACCCCAGAGCTAGCACGCCGTGTCCACGATTGGAAGGTGCTGGTCGATGAGGAGACACTGTCCGATCACCGCTATATATCGTTCAGTGTCTCCCCATCGACGGCGGATAGACAACAGGGAGCCTCCCTGCCGGTGACGGGCCCGCGATGGGGGTTGAAGCGCTTGGACTTGGAGAAGCTGCAGGAGGCAGCCATTGTCCAGGCGTGGAACCCTGCTCCATCACCACCGGTAGACCTAGACGCGGAGGCCGATGCGCTGTGCATGGCGATGTCGCACGTTTGCGATGCCGCCATGCCCCGCGTAAAGGCCCTCCCAATGAAGCGTCAGGTCTACTGGTGGTCGGAGGAGATTGCGGAGCTCCGGCGGTGCTGCGTAGTGAGAAGGCGCCACTACCAGCACTACCGGCGGAGGAGGCTCCAGGAGCCGGCGGAGTTGGACGCCCGCTATGCCGCCTACAGGGCGGCGTCGCGGGCTCTCCGCACTGCCATCGCCGAGGCCAAGTCGGCATCGTGGAACCAGCTGCTGGAGACACTGGACCGAGATCCGTGGGGGCGTCCCTACCTACTGGCGAGGCGAAAGCTTCGCCCATGGACGCCTCCAGTCACTGTCACCTCGCTAGTTGGTTGAGTTAAAAGATAGAGAGAGTATCCAAGCTAGCTCCGGTGAACATGAGTAGAAGTAATTATAAGAGTTGTTAATAAAACCGCAAGTTTAACTAATTAGATTTTATTATCGTATAAGTTTACAGTTACCACTGGATGGTTGGTCTAAATGTAGTGGTAGTTCTGGGGGTAGAATAAGTAGAATTAAAGAGAAGGTCGGGGTCGTTTGCAATTCGAGTGGATTATAGTGCAATTCTGGTGGGACACACTGGCCTGTGTAAGCCGCGGAGGGTCGGGTCGCAGTCCTTCTGGGGGGTTCAGTGGTGGCAGCTGGACATGGCGATGGTGCTCCTTGTGTCCTACACGGGGTAGCTCCTCTGTCTCGTCCGAAGGGTGTGCAGGCTACTACTTCAAGATTGATAGTTCCCTCTGTGCATCAGCCAGCCGTAAGAGTGGCCGTTAGGGACTCAACCCGGTGCTGGAACCCTGGAATTGGTCGAAGGTGACCATTAGAATGCCGTCCCCCAATACGAAGATAACTGCGACATCCGCGGCTTGCTTCGTCGAGGCGGAACAGGACCCAAAGTGGTCCGCTCGTGATTGATAATCATGATGAGGCAGTTATCTTTACATTTTGGTTGTACACTGAGTAAATCATACTTACATAAAGAAGCATAAGTATGAGAAATAGCAGGAAAGTTTATAACGGTCGAAAGAAATCAACCGTCATTCACTTTTCTAGACACGGGTAGGTCAATGACCCTTGATTCCGACTTATCGAACTCGCCGGCCGTTGACCCCGTGTTCGATTGTCATAATGTAATTTGCTGAATCCAAACGAACATCGTTCTGTCGCGGGGTCTCCCGTAAATCATCGGCAGACAAATTCGATGAGCAGTAAAAGTAGCACAATTCATACACCATATGTTTTACACAATTGTACACGCAATATGAACAGTGATGCAACAGCGATACATAATGCAAATTGGAAATTGGAACACTTACCCTATGGGGTTACATTGCACTTATGGCTTTTAAGCCTTCGGACAGTATTTAGTTTTATTTCACTTTTTATAGTTATTAGAAAAATTATTTGTAAAATGGCTTCTGCCTCAAGTCAGCTTCTCTTTTATAATTTTATGTCCCTCGGCGTCGTCTCTCGCCATTGGGCGATTTGAATTTGTCGCGTCCCGATTGGTCCGCGACACCGTTCCGTTTTACCATCTACGGCCGTTTTACGATTTAAAGGTTTCCTAAGACGGCAAGTCTATTTTTGATTACTTTAAGGGAACGGTGGAATGGAACACCGTTACATACCCCCCTTTTTAGGTCAGGATTTTTCCTAAGGAAAATCCGGAGAAAAGTTTCTTGAACTTTTCGGCTGTCTAGAGAGTATAACCTTCTGTGTTCCTGGTATCTGTAGAGTGTTGTAAGGACAATCATTAGCTGGGCTTTGACCTTTAGGGTCAACTGTAGTTTTAGATCCAGGATTTCTAAGGATAGCCATGCTATCTAGGTTTAACATCGGGTATCAAACACTTTTAGAGGTTTGAGTGACCTTGGATGTTAAAAGTTTGTGAATTACGCGTTAGTGTACGTATTCACTTTAAGAGTTTGTTAATGTGATCGGTGCTCCCCTTACCGACTTTCCGGGCACATAACAAGTTAGGCTTAACATCGGGCACCCGAACACTTGTAGAGGTTCGACTGACCCTGAATGTTAAAAGTATGTGAATCACGCCTTTAGAGGACGTATTCACTTAAAGAGTTTGTTAATGTGATCGGTGCTCCCCTTACCGACTTTCCGGGCACATAACAAGTTCATTTGCGCCTAGGGCAAATGCAAATCCATGCTGTGACCGACACCACACTCGTCGATTTTCCGAGCACTAGCATAGGATTTTTAGAGAAGGTGACACTATCTAGGTCTAACATCAGGCATTCAACACGTTACAGGGTAGACTGTAACTGAATGTTGTTAGTATGTGAATCCGCCGTTAGTGAGCGGTATTCACTTACACCTAATAGTGTCAGAGAACCTGTAACTACGAGTACACTCCAGCATAATGTTTTGTCCCCAACTTAGACGGAACGTATAAAAAGTTATTTATGTTTAGATTATTTAGTATTAGATTTAGAATTATTACTAGAGAGGTTGATGGTACAGCATCAATTAGCTTAAACAGTATTTAATGATTATTGAAGCAGTATTATTTAGTCAGACTGTATCAATAAGTTTAGATAGTATTAATTAGTAGAACAGCATTATTTAGTTTAGACTGCCTCAGCAAGTTTAGATAGTATTAATTAGTAATAGACAGCATTAATTTGTTTAGACTTTATTTTATTTAGTATAGACAGTATTATTTAGTTTTTTTAGGTAGTATTATTAGTTTTAGTCATCAATATTTAGTTTTAGGTAACATTATTAGTTTCAGATAACATTATTAAGTTTTAGGTAGCATTATGAATTTTAGATAGTATTATTTAGTTTAGGTAGTATTATTTGTTTTAGGTATCATTATTTAGTTTTAGGTAACATTATTAGTTTCAGATAACATTATTTAATTTTAAGTAGCATTATTAATTTTAGATAGCATTATTTAGTTTAGGTAGTATTATTTAGTCGAGTTATAGGTTTACTAAGTTCACCTATACTCCCACGAAGCTCAACTTCGTAAAGTAGTTCAGTTTACGAGTACATTTTGTAGCTTAGGTATGTGTTCCAATTTGAGTACAACAATAGAAATGTAAGGTTGTCATAGTAATGACACAAGGTTAATTGCAGAAGCAATTTAATATAATTAAAAGTTAATGTGGAAATATCCGATTGGGAAATCATCCTTCAGGTAGTTAAAAAAGTTTTGTAAAAGAACCAAAGTGTTCTTACAACTTAAAAAAAACTGTAAAAAATTTAAAAAAATTAAAAGGATATATCACACATTCACTAGTACCTAGAAAGTATTAGGCTATTAATATGCAATATCACAATGCAGAAGTACTATTGGTTTAACAGCAATAGCAGTGGTGAGGTAGGTCACCCTAGAAAAAATATAAGTACCCTATAATAAGAAGTACCCGATGTGTGGTCATTAACTACTAACTTCCAGAAGAATCTATGAAAAAAAATTTTATAAAAATAGTTGTGGGTATAGTAAAGAATATAGGTAAGTAGTTGAAATTATCCACACACAAGGTAATTTTACACACAAAAATTGCCTTAGATCTAGAAGATTATAGCCAACACCATAAATTATCAATAGCACACCTTAAAAACCAATATAAAACCGACTCGATTGCAAACTTAGTAGTTGGGCGCCAATGAAACCTCGGTTCCCATGGCTGGATGGCCAAATTTAGTCTGGATATAGATCCACAAGTAGTAAGGGGTCGTTTGCTAATCGTGTGATTCATATGGTAATCTAGGTGGGGCACACTGGCCTGTGTAAGCCGCGGAGGGTCGGGTCGCAGTCCTTCTGGGGGGTTCAGTGGTGGCAGCTGGACATGGCGATGGTGCTCCTTGTGTCCTACACGGGGTAGCTCCTCTGTCTCGTCCGAAGGGTGTGCAGGCTACTACTTCAAGATTGATAGTTCCCTCTGTGCATCAGCCAGCCGTAAGAGTGGCCGTTAGGGACTCAACCCGGTGCTGGAACCCTGGAATTGGTCGAAGGTGACCATTAGAATGCCGTCCCCCAATACGAAGATAACTGCGACATCCGCGGCTTGCTTCGTCGAGGCGGAACAGGACCCAAAGTGGTCCGCTCGTGATTGATAATCATGATGAGGCAGTTATCTTTACATTTTGGTTGTACACTGAGTAAATCATACTTACATAAAGAAGCATAAGTATGAGAAATAGCAGGAAAGTTTATAACGGTCGAAAGAAATCAACCGTCATTCACTTTTCTAGACACGGGTAGGTCAATGACCCTTGATTCCGACTTATCGAACTCGCCGGCCGTTGACCCCGTGTTCGATTGTCATAATGTAATTTGCTGAATCCAAACGAACATCGTTCTGTCGCGGGGTCTCCCGTAAATCATCGGCAGACAAATTCGATGAGCAGTAAAAGTAGCACAATTCATACACCATATGTTTTACACAATTGTACACGCAATATGAACAGTGATGCAACAGCGATACATAATGCAAATTGGAAATTGGAACACTTACCCTATGGGGTTACATTGCACTTATGGCTTTTAAGCCTTCGGACAGTATTTAGTTTTATTTCACTTTTTATAGTTATTAGAAAAATTATTTGTAAAATGGCTTCTGCCTCAAGTCAGCTTCTCTTTTATAATTTTATGTCCCTCGGCGTCGTCTCTCGCCATTGGGCGATTTGAATTTGTCGCGTCCCGATTGGTCCGCGACACCGTTCCGTTTTACCATCTACGGCCGTTTTACGATTTAAAGGTTTCCTAAGACGGCAAGTCTATTTTTGATTACTTTAAGGGAACGGTGGAATGGAACACCGTTACATCACCAGCATGCTGGAGCCACAATTCCTGCGGCGGGTGGTCGAGGGACTATTCCCGGCTAGTCCGGGAATCGACTTTGTCCCTCCCACGGCGATGGTGGCGCGGACCGAAGACTCCGCCGAGGAGGAGGACGAGGGGGAGGAGGACGAGCTTCTCGACGTCTCCGAGGGAGAGTTGGGAGCCGCCGTCCTGAGAATGAGGGCCAAGGACACGGCGCCGGGGCCTGATGGCATACCCGGCCGTGCCTGGGCCCTCGCTCAGGACGCCCTCGGCCCTCGCCTCCGGGATCTCCTGAGTCGCTGCATGCGCGAAGGGAGATTCCCGAGGCGATGGAAGAAGGGGAAACTTGTCCTCCTCCGGAAGGAGGGGCGGCCTGCGGACGAACCCTCGGGGTATCGTCCGATCGTGCTGCTTGACGAGGCGGGCAAGCTCTTGGAGCGTATTATCGCTGCCCGCCTCGCCAAGCACCTCGAAAGGGTGGGCCCGAACCTGTCCGAAAGGCAGTTCGGGTTTCGTAGGGGTCGTTCGACAATCGACGCTATTCGTCTTGTCAACGACCTCTACGAGGGTGTATCCGGGGATGGGGTGTTGTTGGCGGTGTCGCTAGACATAGCGAACGCCTTCAACTCCCTGCCCTGGATCACCATAAAAGAGGCGCTGGGGTACCATAGAGTGCCCCGGTACCTGCGGCGCCTCCTTGGGGACTATCTCTCCGACAGAGAGATAGTCTACCCAAGACGAGATGGGGAAGGGTCGAGCCCCATGTCACGAGGGGTTCCACAGGGGTCTGCTCTCGGGCCACCCCTGTGGAACCTCGGCTACGACTGGGTGCTTAGGTGCGGTAACTTGCATGGCATCAGTTTAATCTGCTACGCTGATGACACGCTAGTTACCGCACGGGGTGGGACCTTTCGCCAGGCGGCGATGCTAGCCACTGCGGGTGTAGCGGCCGTGGTGGCTAGAATAAGGAGTTTGGGCCTGGAGGTGGCGCTCCACAAGTCCGAGGCCATCTGTTTTCATGATGGCCCTCGGCGAGCGCCACCTGCAGGCGCCAATATTGTGGTGGGTGGGGTGACCATCCCTGTCAAGCCGACACTGAAATACCTCGGTGTCGTGCTTGACAGCAGATGGAACTGGGGGCCGCATCTGCGTCAACTTACCCCCAAGTTGACGCAGAGTGCGGCGGCGTTAAGCCGGCTTCTGCCCAATATGGGAGGCGGTGGAGCGCGCTGCCGCCACCTTTACATGGCGGTGGTGCGCTCCATGGCCATGTATGGTGCTCCCATTTGGGCAGGGAGGTTAGGCCGCGCAGAGGAGGCGCTCCTCCACAGTGCCCAGAGGGTGATGGCCGTGAGAGTGTGTCGGGGCTACCGCACACTCTCACACGAGGTGGCATGCGTCCTTGCGGGATCGCTGCCCTGGTGCCTAGAGGCCGAGGTCTTATCCTCGGTCTACTGGCGCCGGGTGCGAGCCCAAGAGGACGAGCTGCGCCCTGCCCCACAGGAGGTGGTGCGGTGGCGCAGTGATGCCAGGGCCATCGCTCTGGAGAGGTGGAGGGAGCGGATTCTCTCTGGATCCACTCAGAGGGGGGCCGGCGCTCGACGGCTCCTCGAGGCGCTGCGGCCCATACTCACTGAGTGGGTCCAGAGAGACCATGGGGTACTCACCTTCCGGACTACACAGGTGCTCTCGGGACATGGATGTTTCGGGAGATACTTGTGTAGGGTTGCCGGAAGGGAAGAGACCCCGGTGTGCCACCAGTGCGGTTGCGCGGAAGATACCGCGCAACACGCACTGGAGGCATGCCCGGGGGAGGAGGACACGCGACGTTCCCTGGTCGCGGTCCTGGGGGCAGATCTCTCATTGCCGACCATCTTGTCCAAGATGCTCGACAATGAGAGATCATGGGAAGCTTTCGTCTCCTTCTGTGAGACTATTGTCTCACGGAGGGAGACGGAGGAGCGAGAGAGGGAGCTTGACCCTCTCGCTCCTCCTTGCAGGCGGAAGCGGACACGCGGGCGAGCCACTAGGGCTCGCACCCCGTCTCCGCTCGGAGGGCCTGGGCCATCGGGCACTGCCTGATGGCCCACGCTCCTCCCGAGGTGGGGGACGCGCTGCTATAGGTTCTCCAGCGCGTCCCAGGAGCCACAATGCGGGGGTTCCGACCCCCCGCGAGGCGAGCCCGAAAGGGTGACATGGTGATGTCAGAGTTGCGCGGGCGAATGCGAAAGCGGTTCCGCAACTCTGACATTGCACCATGGTAGGGAAATCTTGTGACGGGGGTTTAGTTGGTATTGTGCCCTTCTGGCACCGAGTCCAACACGGTCCAACACCACAACACTGCGTGCGTAAATGCATTCCCCTACACAAAAAAAAAAAAAAAAAAAAAAAAAAAGGTTAGGTTAGGTATTTTTTTTTTTTTTTTTTATTTTTTTTTTTTTTTCCCTGTCCGGGCGCAGAGGCCCGGCCCGCGAGCTAGTGTGTCCCTGACAGAGTCAGGGTTGAGTACAAGGGTTTCTTTAATAACATGTTTATATTTCTTAATATTAAAAAGTTATAAGTAGAATTTATATGTACTAGTTACATTTATCTTAGTGAATGAGTGCTGGTGAATTATCTAATCGTTTACTATTTAATTTATCACTCTTTAGTGTAGTTATACATTCAGTTTACTGTTATTTTATCTTATTTGTATATTTACATTTACATTTACATTTGACACATTTGTCTATTTTCTTTACTTTAAAACTTTATTAACAATATTAAATTAATGTAATACCTATTTGTATTGACATCGATGTTGCTTAACAGTTACATTTATACATTTAAGTTTCGGGCACTATTTAATATAACTCAATATATTATTGTGATCCATTTCGTACATGGGTTGTTTATTATCTTTCTTAATTTTATGTTTACATTTATTTATTTTTGTAGTTATTAGCTTATCTCAATCTTATGGGTGTACTTAATATTTTACGTTGTTGCTATTCTTTGTGTTCATTTTCTTCTATATTTATAGTGCTAAAGAGAAATCTGCGCCAGAGCTGGCGGTGCCACTCGCCATATGTAGTGTTATAGTATGTGTGGTGTATTGTGCTGTTTGTTGTGTTGTGCTGTATTTTGTGCTTTGTCATGTTGTGTGCTGTGCTGTTTGTGTGGTATGCCATGTTGTGTAATTTAAGTTTTTTGTGCTATGCTGTGTTGTGCTGTGCTACGTAGTATGTTGTACTGTATTGTATGTTGTGTTGTGTTTTATGTTGTGCTGTGTTATATGCTTGTTTTGTTGCGTGCTGTATTGTATTGTTTGTTATGCTGTGCTGTGTTGTATTCTGTGCTTTGTTTGTCCTTTGCTTTATTATATACTGTGCTGTTTTGAATACTGTGTTTCGTGTGTTATACTATGTTGTGTGTTTTCCTGTGGTATTTGTGTTTTTTGTTTTGCTGTAATGTATACTGTGTTATGTTGTGAGCTGTGCTGTGTTAAGTGTTGTGTTGTGCACCATGGTTTATTATGTGCTGTGTTGTATACTATGATGTATTGTGAGATATGTTGTATTTTTTTATTCATAAATGTTTGGGCCATAGTCTATCTTGTCCGTTCATTTATTTGTATATATACTGTTTGTGTATTTGTTCGTGTAGTGGTTTGTGTAATGTTTTTGTGAGTGTTAACTATGCATATGGCTTTCCAATTTGGCTCACAGGTGGCACCGCTCCTGCTGTTTCCTATGGTGATTTTGCATTTCGTGAAGTAGTCTCTCCGCCGCGACTTTGAAAGTGAATATTTTTGGTTTGTTCTGTATGTTTTAATCGTGCTAGTATGTGTTATTGTTTGGATGTTTGTGCGTATTGTTATTTTTGTGCTTGTATAGTGTTTTTTGTCTGTTAGTGTGTGTTTATTGTTTCTTGAAATTTGACACGTTTTCAAACGAAATCGTGCCTCATTTGCTTTGTTTGTATAGTAATATCGTGTGTTTGATGTATGTTGTCTGTTTTCTATTGTGTTCCTGTGTGTGTTATGGAAGAAGTCGCCGCGGACAGAGCCCACGAAAGCAAGGGTCTCAGCAATGTTGCCCTCAGCAGTACGCCACAGTGGACCGCGCAAGCGCATCCCACTTTTTTCGTACTGGGCATTCACCGCTGAAGGCATTGTGCTCGTGTTTCTCTATTTTTGCCTTGGCACAGTTAACACAATGTGCGGGTCCATCTGCGAGCCAAACCGGGCACCCGAATCTAAGGTGCGATCCGCCGCAGTGGCTGCACACATCAACCGGGTCTTGGCAAAACTTTTTACCATGTCCGTACCCGAGGCAGCGCGAGCACTGGATCAGTGGGGACTGATCCGTGACCCGCACGCGCTGCATGTCGATGTGTACTACCCCTGCGGCGGTCGCTTCCTGCCATACTGGCGGCGGCACCCTGACGACCACATTTGTAGTCAGGGGATTTCTCGCTCTCGCTCGATAATAAATTTCGAGCTGAGCGTCTTTCACATTACAGCTCTTAAATAGGTGCTGGTTTTGGGACCTTAGTGACTTCACGATGTCCTCGTCCGTGTTACTTCTGAGGACACCGTAAAGCTTCACTAATGGGTCTTTGTTTTTCATGTCATGGACAGTGAATTTGTTTTTGGAGGCAATTTTTTCCTTGACTCGTTTAATGTCCTCTTTGTCCCTGCACCCCACTATGATTTTATTATCCCTTGCCCTTCTAATTCTGTCAATTTTTGTCCCTTCCTCCCTTGCATTCAACATTTTTCTCATCTTTTCGAAGACTTCCTCTCCTGTATCCTTTTTATTTTGCGATCCTATGATAATCGAGTGCATTGCGGACGACTCCGGCCGCGCAACGGGCAAAGTCGCCGCCACACTCGAGTATGTCGGTCTGTTGGTATGTGTGTCTGTTTGTATTGTCCGTACGTGTTCGGAGAGTTCTTCGATTTTTCGTTTATTTTCTGTCAGTATTTCTGTTTGTTTGTCTATTTTTGCTACTAATATTTCATGCTGTTCCGTCTGTACGTACGTCTGTCTGTCTGTTTGTGTTTGTGTTTGTGTGTCTGTCTTTTGTAGTTTTTGGGGCGGTCCAGCGGTCGTTTGGCTCTCCTTCACGATTTGGTATAGGCGCTCGACCGCCTCTACTACGTTCTTTATAACGTCCTTACTCGTATTTCTTGCGCCTTTTTTCAAATAGGATTTGGCTTTTACGAGCAAGGATCGTGCTTCCGCAACCCGGTCGTCTGCCGCTGTCCTCTCCCGCCGCGGCGGGCTCACCTGCATCCCAAAGGAAAGCCTTCGAGCTGCCGGCGAGTCCCCCGCCGTCCTCGATGTTGGTGAGGAGGCTGGCGAGGAAGCGGTCGCGACGCCCTGGCTCGGCGCATCTGGTGTTTTCTCGCGCTCATTATCACGCGGACTTATTTTTGTGTTACTACTGGGACCGGCCAGTGTCAATGTGCGGTTTGCGTCATTATCGTCAGTTTTTGCCGGTGTTCGGAACATGTCTGTTTAGGTTGTAGCAAAGGAAGAAGGAAGAAGGCAATTGATGTAGGCGTCGGGCGCCGCGCTTTTAAACTTGTTTTCAAGTTTAGAGATTTACTTAAAATATAAAATATAAATTCTGACTCGGTGTAGAGGGCCGAATCAGCTTTGTCTATAATTATTGTTTTTGTCAATTATTTAATTGTATATTATTAGTGTCAATTTTCCGTTTTGTTTGTCTAGTATTGTGTGTATAATGTGTATATAGTATATATAATAATATGTAATATGTGTTTCTGTTTCAGGTTTGGCGTCGTCCGGCGATCGCCGACCAGTTAACAATGATGTGTGTGTGTGTGTGTGTGTGTGTGTGTGTGTGTGTGTGTTGGTAAGGATGATTGTGAGTCGTGTGTTGGCTGAGCGTGGTGTGTATGGAAGAAAGTGCAGTGTGTCTGATCGTGTCTTAGTTTGTATGTCTTTTGTGTATGTACTGTGTGTGTTACTGTATGTGTGTGGCGTTATATTTAAACGGCTCTGCAGACCCAGTTTCCACCTCCCACCAATTTTACAATTTTGCTCTATGTAGAGTTACTTGGTAGGGTCACTGGGTTGCTCTATTTATTATATTTCTACTTAAAACGAGGTCACTTTCTGAATAAGTGACTTTAATTATAATACTCTATGTAGAGTTAGTTACTCCAATAGGGTCCTCCAGTTGCTCTATTTACTTTATTCTAAATAATTCTTTAAATTTTTGTCACCTCCGAAATTTGTCTCTATGTAGAGCTCGTCTTGCTCTACCTTATAGTGCTAGTTTGGGTCACCTCAATACCGAAAACCGTTTTCCAATTGGACTATTTGTTCTAAAGTTATAACTATTTAAGTTTCTCCCATACAAAATTTGGGAGGTCCAGATATGCTGGTCAGAATTAAGGGGTAAGGGGTAGGGGGTTGAAACTTTGGTGATGTGTCCGGAAGGGTCGGCTTTGTGCGTAGCGGGGGGTGGGTTTAAGGGAGGGGGGCCTAAATTTTGTCCTTTTTGGCCTAGGACGCCCCGTTTTCGAGATATCCGGGGTTTTTTGAAACTCTTTTATCTTTACAATCTTAACTTCTGCGGTTGGGTGAATTTGGAAAAGTTTATAATTTTAGTTGTGTAGGTCTAGTCTGTGGTCCGATTTTGTCAAATTTTTGTGTAATAATAGGGGATAAGATAGACTTTACGGGAAGCGTAAAAGCGAAATTTTTTATAGGGGGGTTGATTTTATATAAAATTTACAAGTTTAGGGGTTGTAGTTTGCCAGTTTCAAACGATTTGTTTTGGGGTTAGGAGTGGTGCATAAATTCCGGGAAAAGTATGGCGGCGTATGTGGGGACCCAAATTTATAGACAGGGGGGTGTGTGTTCGTCTCGGGGTGCGGGGTGTCACAAATTTTTTATGTTTTTAGAAAAAATTTCACCGGGGGTGGTTTTTGGGGGTTGGTATCGGTAGATTGCCCCTATGTTATTTTTGCGATATCTCGCACCCCCCCGGAGTTATAAGGTTTACAATCTTAAGTGGTAATGGAGTTTGCGCTCCCGTCTTACTAAAATACACAAAATATACAAGAAAACAAAATAATCTTAAATATAAAAATTCTTTTACCGCAGGGGTTGAGGTCCTTTCTACGGCGTCGGAAGTTTGGTGCTTCCTAGGGGAGTTCTGCACCCTCCAGAAGCTGTCGAATTTAGGGGTGGTCGACAATTTTCTGCAAATGCCCCCCTTCTTCTAAATTATGCGTCAGGAATTTTTCTTTGGGAACCAACTTTCATCAGCGGGGTCCTAAGGTGTTTTTCCCACTGCTCGTTTCCCAATTTTGGGGGTTGCGATTTCTCCTTGGTCTCGCCGGTTTGCGTTTTGCAGTTGTCTCCTGTGCACTGTCAGTATAAAAATTTCCCTTGCACGGAAAGTATTTATCCAAATGCAAAAGTTTTGGTATCAATCCAATTTGTGTGCACTGTGCTTTCCTTTAAACTCCGAAAACACAATGTTGTCACTGATGATCTTTATTAATTAGGGTTCAAAGTTAATAAAATTTTTTTACAAACTGCAAATGTGTTGTTTCTTCACTCCCGGTTTGAATTTCCCAGCGGGCAAAACCTTCCCGTGCTCCTCCTGGGTCCAGCTATAGAGGGGGCCTGCTTGTGTTGTTCCAGGACTTGAATCCTGGAAGTTGGGCTCCACGCGGTTTTTATGTTTTCCTCTATATCTCCCAGGGGCGCGACGGGAAAAATCTGGAACTTTGCCCGTGGGTGCTCCCTGATCTTGGTCTTAGATCGGCATACAGAAACCAGTGGGGTACAGCTCCCGTTTGGCCAGCGTTGGCGTTTCAAGGTTAAAAAAATTATTTTTAACCTAAAACACGTGGTTTAAGTTGGAAAAACCGTTCCTGGGTGTCCAGTTTTGAGTGAATCCGGGATTTTTGCTGTCACCACACTTGTTGTCACTTTTTCTTGCTTTTGATATAACTTTCACTATTTTTTGAGCACTTTGTCCTTTTTTAATGAATTTTGCAGCGCGGAGCTTCACGATTTCGATGCGCGCGCGGCCAGGGGAGGTGCGGGACTGGGTTAGGTTAGGTTAGGTTAGGTTAGGTTAGGTTAGGTTAGGTTAGGTTAGGTTAGGTTAGGTTAGGTTAGGTTAGGTTAGGTTAGGTTTTTTTTTTTTTTTTTTTTTTTTTTTCCTGTCCGGGCGCAGAGGCCCGGCCCGCGAGCTAAGGGGTCCCTAACGAGGTCAGGGTTTAATACAAATTTTCTTTATTATCTTATTCTATTTCTTAAATTAAGGATTTAAAGTTAGTGTTATAACAGTGATTTCTTTTATACTTCTTCGGTTCTGTGTACATTGTTTTACTTCTGCGTTACTAGTTGATAATGTTCTGTTTTAAATATTCCTATCTCTGTTTTACATTTTATTTTTCATTTCTCCTACTTAACTCTAAGAATTTTTTAGATAGCCCCGCTATTTGCACATTCTGTGTTCAGTTTTATAATACATATTTTAGATTACATGTTGTTCTACTTAACTTGTAATATACTGTGTCTTGATAATATAAATATAGTTATTTGTTCTTACAACAGTTTTCACAATATGACTTACATTTCGAGATTTACTAAGTAATTTCCTTTATTATCATTATTTATAATCGGTCACTATTTCATATATTTCAATATATGATAGTGGGTCCTTTACATACATTTTTTATTATGTTACCTTTGTTTCTTTTTATATACATTATTGTTTTCCTTTACTTATCTCGTTGACTCATTATTCACTTCATGATGTGTTACAATATTTTGTATGTATTTCCAGAATTGGTGCTACGTTATATTACTATGTTTATAACATGGTTTACACTTATATACTGCGCCAAGGCTTGCAGTAGCTATGGGTCGTTACGCGTTCTGGCAATCACGAAACTATTGACTGCTATTGCTGGTAATAGCGGTTTCTGAGACTATTTATTCTAATAAATAGTTTTTAGCTCGGTTTTTAGTTATTCTCCATAAACGTTTTCGAAAGATCACACGTTATTTTGAGCTATACAGAAACCGGTATTGCTATTATCTCCACGTGGTTTTTATTTCCAGTGAATTTTAAAATATTAATTGAAATATAAGATTTATTTACATAAAAATACTTGCGTTTAAGCGAGACATTTTGAACAATTGATAAAAAGACAATATACCTAAAATAATGCAAAATATAAATTTACCCTTAAATACAGAACTAAAAACAGTTCCTAGTTAGTATTATAGTTTATTTTTAGTTTCAACTAAAATTCGAATTAAAGAAAGATATTTTTTTTTACTTAAAGAGTAACGAGATAAGCAGGACATGTGTCTGATGGTAAGCAACATGCCTGCCACATAACAGCACAGTGACACGCAGCTATTGGAACATGAAGAGTCCAATTCATTACCTAGCACTGCACTGCGCTCGTCACCCAGAGATCTAAGATGTTATATCTCTAAGCCCTGTGATTTCTCTGGAAACATTGCCCTTCAAACCGGAACACAGTAATGTTTGCACAATACTGCTTGGCGGTAGAATAACTGGCAAAGGTGTTGTACTTCCCCAGGCGGACTTAGTTAAGAGTCCTACCACAACAATTTAACTCTATCCAGTATCCACGAGTGCCCTTGAACTTTGGTCCTCACCCTAAAACATTTTCAAAAACTGTTTCTATTTTAGCACCTATACTCAAGTGGCAATATTTCGATACCTATTCCAACAAATTACTTTGAAAAGATCATCCCATCCCGCTCTTGCTTAGTGTAAATTACGATCATGCTATCCTACTCACACCTCGTACGTTTCTCGTAGCAAAAAACGCTGCGATCCCTTGGCGTCCACTTAATAGCTGTATCAGTGATCCAGGTACAAATATCGTCGAGTCGCACAATTTCGTTGCTGTAGCTGAAGTAATAGTTACTAGTCATAGCTACGATAACTGTTTGTACGCAGCATCACGTTACTACGATGCGAGATCGAGTTACTCGTCTGTAGCTGGTTTGTAAGAATCACTGGTTTTTGCGCGCTCCGATAGCGGTTTTTGGCTGTAGTAGAAAAATGCTGCTATTGTAACTATTGACATCGCGTAACGACCACGACTAGCTTGCAGTGCCACTCGCCTTTGTAGTGTGATATGCTGTGTGTTGTGTTGTGCTGGTTTGTGTGTTTTGTTTTATTGTGTGTTATATGTTGTTTTGTACTATGCTGTGTTGTATACTGTTTATTGTGCTTTGTTGTATGTGTGCTGTGCTATGTTGCATGTTTTGCTGTGTTGTATTTTGCTGTGCTTGTTGTGATCTGCGTTGCGTTATGTGATGTGCTGCGTCGCGTGATTTGCTTTTTATTGGTGTGAGGTGGGTGTGATATGTGCTGCGTTGTGTGTTTTGCAAGGCTGTGCTATGCTGTGTGTTGTGATGTGTGTTGATTTGATTACGGGTATGTTTGTTGTGTAACGTCACTCGGTAACTTATCTCCGTATATCTTACCCAGTGGCGGCTAATTCCGGTCGGGGAAGGCCGAGCTTCTGAACGTGCTTCTCACCCTTAGAGTTGCACGAGCAGAAGTTCGGTAGGGGGGGGACTGAAATGACTTGGAATGTTAGTGGGCTGATACGCTATCTGGCCTACTAACATCCAAGTCATTTCAGGGAGAGGAGTGGTGGCGTGTCTTCCGGTGGACTCTGATGGCAGAGTCCAGCGCGGAAGGACACGGGGGTTGGTCGGGAGTTCGCTTTGTGTTGCGACACTTAGCGATTTTCGTCAGGTGTCGCAACGCAAAGTGCCACATCTCAAGGTTCGGGGGTTGCCGAAGGGAGTGTCTGGCACGGGAGCCCGAAACTGCGCTGCTTACAGGGCGTAGTTTCGGGCTGGCGATCCAGGCATGGTCGACGGGAAGTCGGCCGTTAGACCCCCACAAAGAGGAGCTTCACCTTTATGAAGCACAATATTGTAATGGAGAACAACGATTTTAAGAGATCTACCCAGGAGGGTCCCCGAAAGGGGGAATCCCTCCAGGCTCCGGCCTGCAGTCCCCGAACGTATTCTGGGGGGGACAAAAATCGTTTGCGATCAACACACGACGACATTGGCACACGAATAACTGACACCGAACATGCAACTGGAATGGTTTCGGATGGTACAAGCAGAAAAGAGACTCGTGCTGCGCGCTCCAGGAAGAAGGAGTGTACACCCTTCGTAAAACTCGAAGGGGACTCCACTTCCCAGAGGCGCAGCCGGACATCGGTCTCTGAGGAGAGGAAGCGGCCTCGCTCCGATGACCGGAGCAGCTGCGGAGGCGAGCCGTTGAGCACCGACCCTGAGTCGGATGCTCCGGCCGCCAAGGTGCATACTGCGCCGAGGCGTGGCAGAGGCCGACCGCCGACGACAGGTGCGGGCGTGGGCCGAGCTGCGGCCAAGGCGGCAGCGGTGGCTGCGGAACGGGCGAAGATGGAGAGGAGGGCTGAGGAGCTGGTGGCTCGTATGTCTACTCCCATCGCCTCGGTGGATGCCTCTTTGAGGCAAACGTCAGAGTCCGAGGAGGAATCGTCATTGGGGATGTCCATGACCGCAGAGGAGAGAGACTACGTTGGCGCAATGGAGCAAGTGCTGACAGAAAAGAGGGAGGAGTGCTACGCCACCATACGCCACGTGGCGGACAACTCCGGTAATTTGTCGGGGCCCTTCAAGTGTGCCCTGAGGGATGCTGTTGTCATGCTGAAAACGGTGCACAATCAGTACGACAACAGGTACACTAACAGGGAAGCGGACTCGCTGGAAAACGCAAACCAGCGCCAGCGAGCCGAAATAAGAGGGCTCCGCAAGGAGATAGAGGGACTCCGCAAGGAGTTGAAGGAGGTTCGTGCGGCGGTCCCACCGCCAGCACCTAAGACGGACCCCGGCCCGCCAGCACGGTCCGCACCGGCTCTGGAGGAGTTGGAGCAGCGGATAGTGCGGCAGGTCGGAGAAATGGTGAACGCCAGACTGGCGGCAATGGAGGAGCGCCTTCTCCCGGAGAAGCGCGCCAGACCTCCATTGGCAGCCGACCGCAGTCTGGAGGCACAGGAACCGGTGCCTGGGTGCTCGTCTGCACCCATGGAGCTGGAACCGCTTGCCTCAACTGCGGTCTTGGAGGAGACTTGGCCGCCCCTCAAGTACCCGAAAGGCAAGGGCCCGGGGAAGGGAAAGGGGAAGGCGGCCAAAAACCCGGACGTGACAGTAAGCGGCAAGGCCGCTGAAACCAGAGTGAACGAAGCCCCGCCACCTCATTCAGCTGCCAGCGGCTGGACAGAGGTGACCAAAAAGGGGCGAAACCGGAGGAAGAGGAAGAAGAAGAAGGAGGCAACCGGGACCTCGGCACCTAAGGCGAAGAGGACGCCGAAGCCGAGGATCCGGGTCCCGCGCACCTCGGCTGTGGTCTTTACGATCCAGCCAAGTGCAGCGGAGAGAGGCCTCACATACAAAGCGGCCTTGGAGGCGGCCAAGGAGCGCATCGATCTGGACGCGATGGGGATCGAGCCTCTTGGCTTCCGAACGGCCGCAACTGGAGGAAAGGTGATGGAGCTAGCGGGGGAGGACAACGCCGCGAAGGCGAACTCCCTCGCAATTAAGCTGAGAGAGGTGTTCCCGGCGGAGGACGTCCGTGTCACTAGACCGGAGAAATGCGCGGAGCTGCGTATCTCCGGTCTGGATGACACGGTAACAAAGGAGGAGGTGGCCTTGGCCATATCAGCAGCGGCGGAGTGTCCCGACGACCTGGTGAAGGTTGGCGACATCCGCCGCAACATGGCGGGCAACGGTACGGCGATGGTCCGTTGTCCCGCGACGGCGGCGAGGCTAGTCGCAAAGTGCGACCGCCTCAAGGTGGGGTGGAGTTCGGCGCGCCTTCGCGTGCTGGATCCACGCCCACTGCGCTGCTTCCGGTGCCTGGTAGCTGGGCACGTCCGGGAGCAGTGCAAGTCCGAGGTCGACCGAAGTAGCACCTGCTACCGGTGCAGTCGACCTGGACATAGGGCCAGCGAGTGCTCGGCTGAGCCGCACTGCGTATTGTGCGCAGAAGCGAGTCAGCCAGCCGAGCATCGCATCGGCGGCAAGGGTTGCATCTTGCCTCCGAGGCGCAAGCCTGGTCTGCCAGAGAGGCAGAAGCCAGGCGACTCTGGGCGTCGGGTTCGGGGGAACCCGGCGTCCACTTAGGAGTCCGTGAGGGCGAGCGATGTGCCGGTGTCTCGCACATCGCCGCAGAGACGGCTGGAGCCAACGGCTCCCCGAGAGGAGGCCCAGCGGCCGGCGCGACGTGGCAGGGCAGTGGTGAGTGCAACCGTGACCCTGCTCCCTGTCGCCTAGCGGTGAGAGGAGACACTCCAGTGGTTTTAGTGGGTAGGCCGTCGGTCGGGAGTGACGGAGAGTCCCACATAACCACCGGCTTCCCCCCGGGGGCCGGTGGTATGCGTAACGCATTTCCACTGGGAAACAAAAAAAAAAAAAAAAAAAAAGGTTAGGTTAGGTTGGGGTGCGGTGGGGTGCGGTGATCGGAAACCTCCTCGTGGTGCATCCTGGGCAACGTCACTCGGTAACTTATCTCCGTATATCTTACCCAGTGGCGGCTAATTCCGGTCGGGGAAGGCCGAAGTTCTGAACGTGCTCCTCACCCTTAGAGTTGCACGAGCAGAAGTTCGGTAGGGGGGGGACTGAAATGACTTGGAATGTTAGTGGGCTGATACGCTATCTGGCCTACTAACATCCAAGTCATTTCAGGGAGTGGTGGCGTGTCTTCCGGTGGACTCTGATGGCAGAGTCCAGCGCGGAAGGACACGGGGGTTGGTCGGGAGTTCGCTTTGTGTTGCGACACTTAGCGATTTTCGTCAGGTGTCGCAACGCAAAGTGCCACATCTCAAGGTTCGGGGGTTGCCGAAGGGAGTGTCTGGCACGGGAGTCCGCAACTGCGCTGCTTACAGGGCGTAGTTTCGGGCTCACGATCCAGGGATGGTCGACGGGAAGTCGGCCGTTAGACCCCCACACACAGGGGAGCTTCACCTTCATGAAGCAAAAAGAATAATGAAGAAAAGTGAATTTAAAAGAACTACCCAGGAGGGTCCCCGAAAGAGGGAATCCCTCCAGGCTCCGGCCTGCAGTCCTCATTCGTTTTCTGGGGGGGACAAAGTTCACTCGATATCTACTAACGACGACAATGGCAAACTCACGACGGAATTGATAAAAGCAAGCGGATTGGCAAGTGATGCAAAGAGTAGTAAGGAGACTCGTGCTGCGCGCTCGGGGAGGAAGGAGTGTACACCCTTCGTAAAACTCGAGGGGGACTCCACCTCCCAGAGGCGTAGGACATCGGTCTCTTCGGAGAGGAAGCGGTCTCGCTCCGATGACCGGAGCAGCTGCGGAGGCGAGCCATTGAGCACCGACCCTGAGTCGGATGCTCCGGCCGCCAAAGTGCAGACAGCGCCGAGGCGTGGCAGGGGCCGACCGCCGACGACAGGTGCGGGCGTGGGCCGAGCTGCGGCCAAGGCGGCAGCGGTGGCTGCGGAACGGGCGGAGATGGAGAGGAGGGCTGAGGAGCTGGTTGCTCGTATGTCTACTCCCATCCCCTCGGCGGATGCTTCTTTGAGGCAAACGTCAGAGTCCGAGGAGGAATCGTCATTGGGGATGTCAATGACCGCAGAGGAGCGAGATTACGTTGGCGCAATGGAGCAAGTGCTGACCGAAAAGAGGGAGGAGTGCTACGCCACCATACGCCACGTGGCGGACAACTCCAGTAATTTGTCGGGGCCCTTCAAGTGTGCCCTGAGGGATGCTGTTGTCATGCTGAAAACGGTGCACAACCAGTATGACAATAGGTACACCAATAGGGAAGCGGACTCGCTGGAAAACGCAAACCAGCGCCAGCGAGCCGAAATAAGAGGGCTCCGCAAGGAGATAGAGGGACTCCGCAAGGAGTTGAAGGAGGTTCGTGCGGCGGTTCCCCCGCCAGCACCTACGACGGACCCCGGCCCGTCAGCACGGTCCGCACCGGCTCTGGAGGAGCTGGAGCAGCGGATAGTGCGGCAGGTCGGGGATATGGTGAATGCCCGGCTGGCGGCAATGGAGGAGCGCCTTCTCCCGGAGAAGCGCGCCAGACCTCCACTCGCCACCGATCGCAGCCTAGAGGCGCGGGAACCGGTCCCTGGGTGCTCGTCTGCACCCATGGACCGGGAGCCATCGGCCTCGACTGCGGTCTTGGAGGAGGCATGGCCGCCCCTGAAGTACCCCAAGGGCAAGGGCCCGGGGAAGGGAAAAGGGAAGGCGGCCAAAATACCGGACGGGACAGTAAGCGGCAAGGCCGCTGACACCAGAGAGGACGCAGCCCGCCCACCTCAACCAGCTGCCAGTGGCTGGACGGAGGTGGCAAAAAAGGGGCGAAACAGAAAGAAGAAGAAGGCAACCGGGGCCTCGGCACCTAAGGCGAAGAGGACGCCGAAGCCGAGGATCCGGGTCCCGCGCACCTCGGCTGTGGTCCTTACGATCCAGCCGGGCGCAGCGGAGAGAGGCCTCACGTACAAAGCGGCCTTGGAGGCAGCCAAGGAACGCATCGATCTGGATGCGATGGGGATCGAGCCCCTTGGCTTCCGAACGGCCGCAACGGGAGGGAAGGTGATGGAGCTGGCGGGGGAGGACAACGCCGCGAAGGCGAACTCCCTCGCGATTAAGCTCAGAGAGGTGTTTCCGGCGGAGGACGTCCGAATCACCAGACCGGAGAAATGCGCGGAGCTGCGTATCTCCGGTCTGGATGACACGGTAACAAAGGAGGAGGTGGCCTTGGCCATATCAGCAGCGGCGGAGTGTCCCGACGACCTGGTGAAGGTTGGCGACATCCGCCGCAACATGGCGGGCAACGGTACGGCGATGGTCCGTTGTCCCGCGACGGCGGCGAGGCTAGTCGCAAAGTGCGACCGCCTCAGGGTGGGGTGGAGTTCGGCGCGCCTTCGCGTTCTGGATCCACGCCCACTGCGCTGCTTCCGGTGCCTGGTAGTTGGGCACGTCCGGGAGCA